>PVIU01008734.1:0-81102 GCA_004026605.1 Ondatra zibethicus
CTATGCAGAGTTAAACATTTATTAGATGGGTGATGGAAAGAGAGACAGAGAGAGACAGGGAGATAGAGGGAAGGGGGGAGAGGGGAGAGAAGCAGCTGCTGCTCCCGTGAGAGCGGAAGAGGAAGAGAGGGGCAGAGAGTTAGGGTCAGAGGCTGGAAGCTGGGAGTGGGCGTGGCCAATAAGAGGCCAGACACTACAGCTAAGGCTGTTACACAGAGAAACCCTGTCTCGGAAAAAAAAAAAAGAAAAAAGAGAGATGAAAAAGAAGAAGGAGCAAACAGAAAAACACAGATGCACAAATATACACTCACACACACAGATGGGGGCAAGGCACAGACAGATACTGCAACAGAGTTAACAGAAGGAACGCATGTCTATTGAAGAAGCATGCATACAGAGAGACAACAAGAATGAGGGAAAGACAGAATGAGATGGATAGATAGATAGATGATAAATATGTATATAGATGACAGATAGATAAATAGATGATATATATGTATATAGATAAATGATAGATAGATGATATGTATATAGATAGATGATAGGTAGGTAGATAAATAGATAGATTATAGAGAGAACCAGATATGCAAAGTCATAAACGCCCCTCAGTGTAGAGTGGGGGGACCAGGAAAGCTGAAGTCCAGCCTTTCTTGAAGGGCTGGGGCTTTTGAGGGTCTTTGGTGGGCTGGAGTGGGTCTCCTGTAGTTTACAGTTGGTCAGTCATTTTAGATAATAAAGGGAAATTGATGGGTCCACAGCTTTGGGTAAACATGTTCAAGTCGGGCCTTGAGCTTATGTGACCAACCTGAACTGGTCTGGCAGTAAATAACTCTACTAGGCAGAGACAAAGGCTCCTTGGCTCCTTGGCCTTTGTCTCAGGTCAGGAGTATGAGGAAGAAGCCTGAAGTTTGCCATCTTTACTATTTGTCTGTGGCCCCTTCCCTGTCTGCCTGTCCATCATGGATCTGTCTTAATTCCTAGACCCTCCCTCTGCCTACTGAGCCATTTCTGTCATCCAAGGAAAACATTTTAAGGGAAGAAGGCTTTTCACAGTCAGGAAGGAGAAGCCTGTTCAGTTTGCTTCTACTTTTCATGCAGTCTGGGTTACATGACATAGAACAAGGCTGCCCACATCTGGAGAGCATTATCCCAGAGCAATCAATCCAACCTCATAATGCCTCACAGATGTTCCCAAAGGACCCCTGTCTCTTAGGTGCTTCTGTTGATCTTAACATCACATCTCAGTGCCACACTCTGCTCCAAGGGTGCAGACATTCTGGGGCTCGGTAGATTTTCTTCTGTCTGCTGGTCACGGAGTGTCACTTGGTATAAAACTGAGGCCACTCTGGAAATGGCAGAATATAAGCAAAGCCAGAGGGGACAGCATTCTTTTAAGAGAGGCCCAAAGGGCTTTTAGAGGTCGTGGGAAGCAGCAGGTGACTTCTTTCCCCAAGGCATGCTGAAGCTTTGTAGGTGTTCTGTTCCAGCAAGCAGGCTTGGAGAGTTGAATAAATAATTGATCATCTTAAATTATTTAAACTGGTGACTCCTCAACCTCCTTTAGCTATTGGGTCCCTTTGAGAATGTGAGCAAAGCCACAAACCCTATCATGAAGTAAACATACACACAAACTTTTGCATATAAATCCAAAGGCTCAATGCTAATTAATGCATTTAATGGCTATCCTCAGCTCCAGATCTTAAAGGTATCAGACACCAGGCTCATTTTCAACCCCAATGGCACCTACAGCAGCAGACTAAGAGTTAAACTACCAGAAAACACAGCCTGCTTTAACGGTAGCTGTCCCACCTCGCAGGTGGGAGGCAGTTTCTCATCTGAAATGTGATTGTTCCTTTAGTGTGGAGGAGGGCCGGAAGACACAGCCCACAGTTTCTAGGCATTAAAATCTTGCATGAGGATCCGGGAAAGGCACTCATTTCTCTCCAGGGGTGTAAAAAGTTAAATCAGGCAGATTTAAATCAACCCCGGGATGAGTTTGTGTGGGCTGCTTGTGCATGGATGGCTTTACTTCCCTTGGAGCCTCAGACTGAGTAACAGCTGTAACTTCAACCTCAAAATCCCATTCCTCCAAGGAGAGGTTTCTTTCTAGTTAATAAGCAAATAGTAAGTTCCTTCCTATTGGGGGTGAGAGAGGAGAAGGGTATGGAAAATGAGGCCAAGGTTGTCTTTGGGGTGAGGTCTGTGAGCAGGAGGAGGGAGGGAGAGAAGGAGCAAAGGGAAAGACCAGAGAGAGAGAGAGAGAGAGAGAGAGAGATATCTTTATTTCAAATAAGGCTATGGAGGTTCCCAGGGAAAATGAAGAAGATACCACCTCAGGAAAACAGGTGTCCACGCAAAAGAAGGGCTCTATTGTCTGAGGAAGAGAGATGCCCCTCCTTCCAGAGGCACTTGAGGATGTGAGGCCAGCCAATTGCAGAGACAAATTGTTTACCAAACACTTTTTCTCTGTAGGCTGAAAGTCTCCCAAAGGAAGCACAGCATTATCAAAAGTCCTACCTTTCCAAGAGGCATTGCTGAGACCCGGGAGATCTAAGGAGTCACTGTGTGGATCTAGTTTCATAACCTGGCCACCTAGGACAGACACTAAGGACAGGCTTGCTTCCTTTCCTGAAACCAGTGTCATTTATTTAAGTGCACATGGGAGAGTTTCAATTCCATACACACAGGATCCTTGCTCCAACCCTCTCCCTCCTGACTTCCCTGTCTTGCCCTCTCCTCTTCCTCTTTCCTCCACTCATTCCTAGTAGCTCATGGCTATATTCATGTCTTCATAGTTACCCCTTCATTGTAGTTTTCACACATGATAAGATGGCTCTGCTTGGTTTACTTACCATGACCCCTAGCGCCACCAATATTCCTGTGAATGGCATGACTTCAATCATTTTCACTGCTGCATACTACTCCATTGTGTGTGTCATGTTCTTGCTACCCATCTAGTTCTTGACAGACACCTAGGCCAGTTACAAGGTGTGGCTGCTATGAATCAAGTTGCAGTAGACGCATCATGCTGCTGTCTCTTTTCCATGTTGACTTTGATCCTTCTGGGCACCTACCCAGGCGATCTAAGACTGAGGCAGATGGTAGGTTTATCGTTTCGGGGCATCTACATAGCTTCCCATCAGGGGCTATGCCAACCCACTTTCCCCCACACCCTCACCAGCATTTTCTAAACAAGACATCCCTGTGCTATAAATCTCACTGCAGCACCCCTCCCCGCCATGCTTCCTTCTAGGCGATCAAGACTTTCTGATTTCACATTTGACTTTGAATTTCATTTCTAACTGTGGTGAGATGAAAACTCAGTGTGATTTTGATTTGCATTTCATGGATGGATGAAGATGGAAGTTTGCTTTGTTTCTATACAGTTTGGTTAAAGAATGCTCAGGGTTAAAAGGTTGTCTAGAAAAATTCTATATATGAGTATTGGTGGTAATGAGGGCAGCGAGCTAGTTGGTCTGTGTGTATCAAGGAGCTAGGGTAAAAATGAAGACAATTGACTGTGATCAGGGGAGATTCTAGGGGTTGGGGTTTTTTTGTCAGAGTGCTGATAATCAAAGCAGCTCTAGAAACATTCTCCCACATAGGGGCATGTGTTCCTAATCTCTTAGTGGCCTCTTAATCAAACTGACCACCAAAATTAACTACCACATTCATATATTCTAGTGATTGCCTGCTTTTCCAAATTATGTTGAAGTACACTAGGGTTTCAACCTCGAAAAGAAGAGCCTTTGTAGCATACATAATAAAATGACTACAATCTCACATATACATAAATATATGTTATATATGCAGCAAACATCTGTTTGAAATAATATTTTCATTAATTATTTAAGACTTTCATGCAATTTAATTTGTTCTTGTTCACCCTTCTCCCCCAACTCCCCCCTCACTTCCTTACCTACCCAACCTCATGTTCCCTTTATAAAACAGTTTTTAAGAGGGTCTGACTCCTTTTAAATATTTATTTTATAATTATGATGATGCTTTCTATGCTCAATATTCTTGAAATTGATTCTCAAAAAGTCATTTAGGAGAGATGGCAACAGAGTGCCAAAATACATCCACATTTCTAGAGCACTAGGAAGTAAGCCAAAGTCTCTTGGGAATCGCAGGAGAAAAAAAAATAGACAAATCCCAACAAACCCATCTGGTTCTGTGATGTTTCTGTTTACTACCCCTAGTCCCTTTCTCTGCATTCTCAAGAGAGCTCTGAGGGCTAGTAGCCCAGCTCTGCGGGAAGAAAACCACCTAGATGCCATAAGAGTGAGTGAACTAGGCTTGAAGTCCTTCAAAGTCTCATTCCCAGGGAACTGACAGCATTTGTCATGAACAGAGATCTTCTGAGAGAAAGCATTTGGATGGTTTATTTCATTTGACCACCTGATTTAGAGCTGGCCCAGGGCAACAAGCCTTTCCCCTGGGGCATTTGTCAGAATCGTTCAGAGGCAATTTACATGGCTCTTCAGGAAGCTGCTGATGACAGATGAACAGACAATAGGACAATGCCTCCATTAAAGGCAAATCCAGAGAAAGAGCTATCTGACAGGCTTTATGGAGCTCTGATACACTCTTGGGGGTCTAGAAAAACACACAAGGAACTGTGAACACATGGAAGGCTCTGAGCATGCTCAGAGAGACCCAGGGAAGACTAGAGTGGCCCCTACTGGCTGATCTTGGGGCTGATCCTTGAGTGTTCTTTTGCAGGTCTCATGGTTTCTTGTTGAAACTTAGTAAGTCTTTTGAATGATATAGTGAGCAAGGCTGGGAGTAGGAGTTCCCCAGTCCCAGGGCTTATTTTTCTTGCTGTTTGGTGGTTTGCTCTTTGTTTGACTATTCACTCTTCTGAAAAGGGCTGTTCTTAATCTGTGTTCTTTTCCATATATGTCCACTGAAGCTCTATTCAGTTTGTTTAAGGGAATATTTTGATTTGGAAAAGATTTCCCTAAATACAGAGAATCATTAAGCTTTCCAGTTTCTGCTGCATCTTTCCAAACACACACACACACACACACACACACACACACACACACACACACACACACACACACACACACCATATATGGCTCTGTTCTACTATATTCAGGG
This sequence comes from Ondatra zibethicus, assembly GCA_004026605.1. Classification (NCBI taxonomy): domain Eukaryota; kingdom Metazoa; phylum Chordata; class Mammalia; order Rodentia; family Cricetidae; genus Ondatra; species Ondatra zibethicus. The sequence continues at coordinate 5,107 of PVIU01008734.1, forward strand.
TTCTATTCTTGAGGAGAAAACTTCTCAGAGCCTGTGCTACCACACAATAAATGACTTTCTGCACAGGACCTTTGGTGTCCCGTTTCCCTGATTAGACAGTCAACAACAATTAGTGAGCAAGAGCCCTGGAATTGGAGTTTTAGATGTCTGTGAGCTACCATGTTGGTGCTGGGAACCGAGTCAAGGTCTTCTGTAAGATCAGAAGTGTTTTATAATTCCTGAGCCTCCCAAGCCCTAGAGACATATTTTCAATAGCCAGGAAGTTGTTGGTTCTACTTTTGCTTTGACTATCTCCTGAAAGAAGCTATACACAAAAGAACACTTATCATATAAGCCAATTTATACGACCTGTACAGAACATGAAAATCCATAGAGCTAGAAGGTAGGTGACTGGGTTTTGGACACTGTCGGAGGAATGAATAGAAATCACCTCTGATGGGCACAGACAACAATAGAAGCAATCTGGAATAAGAGGTCAATATATAATAATGTCATTTTGAATGAGCTGAAACCCAGAGAATGGTTCACTTTTGAAGAGTGGGGTTTATGGTTTGCTCATGCCTCACTTTAAAGTTGGCCACATGAAGCAATGAGATCTACTTTGGGTTCTGATAGTTTAACAGAGGCTGACTTTGCTCTTCTACCTAGGACACCAAATAAGATGAAAAGCCTGCAAGAAAATATTTTTAACTATTGGACATTGAAGACTGCTGAAAAGAGGTCCTGAGAGATGGAAGCAACTTTTCAGTTGTCCTGAATTCTTGTCTTGTGGTATCTGTACACAGAAAAGGCAAGTGTAGCTGGCATAGATCAGCTAACTTCCTAATCTGGGAGGAAGAACAAGGGCTCAGGGGTCATTGTGAGTGTTCTTTTCATAGAATATTTGATGTAAAAGGGTTGCACAGAAGGAGCAATCCAGTCACATCAGGAGGGCCCTATTCAGTGCAGACATGCAAAGAAGCCATTCAGGCCAGGATAGGGACTGTGGAGGTCACAGTGCCCAGATCTCACCCAGTACCTGGGTTTGAGCTGTACCCCACAAGACTGGATTGCTCTAGTTAATGGTGTGTTGAAAATAGTACTCTGAAGGGTCATACCTTGGGAGTGTGGAATAATTATTCCCTAATCTTAGCATGAACAATAAAATTTCAAAACAAAAATCCTGAAAGACTTAATCACAGACTAGGAACCTTGGTGGTGGATAGATCAACACTATTAATATGAATACAAACATATTTGACAGCCAGCAAGCTAAAATTCACACAACCTGCCATCCATCAGAGATTACCAAACACAAAGCAGAAAAATCACTGCTTATAACAGCAATAATAAATTGAAAATTGAAAAGGCCCAGAATAGACAATCTTGTTGGAATTAGCAGAACAAGAAGTGATCATTTTCATTATGTTTTTCACATACTCAGAAGCTGAGGAGCAGTGTGGCAGTTATTTTAAAAGCAGAAATTAAATTTCTAGAGATGAAAACTACATCTGAAATGTAAAATGCACCAAATGGGATTAGGGCTGAACAAGACATCCCCCAGAAGATTACAGACATTGAAGATGCTAAAATAGAACCCTTGAAAATGAGACTTGGAGAAAGAAAAACTCAGAAAATGGACATCATTAGTGAGCTATGGGGCAATTTAATCAGTTGGATGTGGGGGCAGACAGAGTGCCTACAGGAGGGGATTATAGCAAAGAGAAGAAGAAAGGATGAGTGACCATTTTCATAAGGCTTTGTTTTTGCCTTTCCAGGGGAATAAAAGCATCTAACTAAATAATCTGAAGGCCACAAGACAGCTGAGACATCTGAAGAAGATGACTAATCATCCAGAGAAAATGTCCCAAGAAAAAGCATAAATTGGCTTAATGGTATAACACATTTCCAACAGAAAAAATATCACAAATCTTGTCATATTTTTTTCTACAAATATATGAGGCTCATGTTCTCTACAAATATATGAGGCTAATGGTCTTTTTGTAGTCCCAACTCAATTAAAATTTAAAGTTGGCAGAGGCTAGTGTGGTGGTTCACACCTTTAATCCCGGGACTTCGAAGGCAGAGGCAGGTATATCTATTTGAGTTTGAGGTCAGCCTGCTTTCCAAAGTGAGTTTCAGGACAGCCAGGGCTGTTGCAGAGAAACCCTGTCTCAACCCCCATCAAAAAAAATTAAAGATGACTTTGGAGTTAGAGTATGGGTCTCTCCTTCTCTAAACCTAAGCATGCTTGTTAGAGAAAAAAATCAAGTTCTCTGTCTCATGTCAGAAGAGCCATTTGGTATGGAGCGGAAGAAAAACCAAAATTAAGAGTCTATTCTGTTGCATATTTCTATATGGGATTTTGGGCTTGAGTCTGAAGCCGGTAATTAGAAATTAAGATTTGTACCCAGACATATTTAATAGATTGTGGTCCTATAACCTCTCTGAAATCTGCTACGTATGACACTTAAAAGGTTTAAGTTATCTTCAGTGACCTGTGACCATTCCTAACAGTGACTTTTAAAGTCTCCAAAAGAATGTTGGGGCCCCACAATGATGAAGCCACTTGGACTGCGGTAATGCCATTAAGCTAACAAATACCACCCAAAGATCAGTTCTGGACTACAAACTACTAGGACAATTCAAGGTAGTTAAGATGGCCCAGACCATAGACTGCTCCATCCACAACTTCAGATAAGCCTTGCACTTTCCCATCGTACTGAGAGTGGACAACAGCTAGCTCTCCCAGGACTTGATCTTTATCTCAATTTCAGGATCCCCTAAAGATGTATCACCCCATATAACAGAAAGTTATTTAAGAACATGATGGCCACATTTCCAAGAGATAGCGTGGGTGGCTTTTGGTTGTTTCAGGGATGTTTGCTATTATTTAGGGGTGTTGGTTAACAGTTGTTATTGGTCATGGTCAGGGAGGAAACTAAACAAAGAAAATTAGAATCAGAGATCTCATTCTATAAAGAAAAATGGGGGTAGAGAAATGATAGGATAAAGGGACAGATTATTGAATCTATTTTCAAACTAAAAAAGTAACTAGTAGTCTTAAATATTTTTCATTTGTATGAAGTTTTGTATATTGATGCAAATTTAAGGTTTTTGCTACACTGTATATATGTTTCTACTCTTTGTTTAAGGTATTGTACCTATGCAGCTCACTTAAAAATGTAAAGCTATAGTCGTTGAAAGCTATTTAGGATAATAAAGAAAGATAGATTAATAGTTGGTGATCTATAACAATCAAACTTATAGTCATTTTATGTATGTTTGCAAGGTGAAACAGAGACATATTTTACATAGATAGATGGTCTCCAAACACTTCAGAGACTTACAGAATATGGCATTTATTTTTCCACTTCTAATTTTATTTGTTTACTTATTTATTTTATTTATTTATTTTGGTTTTATGAGAAAGGGGTTCTCTGTAGCTTGGGAGCCTATCCTGGAACTTTCTCTGTAGACCAGGATGGGCTCAAACTCACAGAGATCCACGTGTCTCTTCTTTCTGAGTACTGGGATTAAAGGAATGTGCCACCACTGCCTAGCTAGTATATGGCATTTAAAATATTTTAATAGCCTAAGGCTTTTCATGACAGTGAGAGGAATCTGTTCCTGGCAGCATCAACTTACTTCCAAATAGGACGGTGTGCATTGAAAAACTTCCACATGCAGTTTGCTTCATTTATGGCAAGGTTAGCCATGGGGCAAGAAAAAAAAACCTGCTCTTGCCTCAACTGCTGACAGTATGCTGTCCACACTGGACAAGCAGGACACAAAAGAAAGTGACTGCTGAGCTTTGCCAAGACAAGGTAGGACAAACCTTCAAATTTACTTCTTCACAGAAAAGTCTGTGAGGTATTCTAGGCCAATACACTAAAGACAGGAACCTTGGGGTAACTGTCCAGGCAACCAGATGTTTCTGTTATTTCTTAATTTTGGAAGTTGCTTGCTCTGCACCTCCTGTTTAATCACATAATATTATATCCTTTTCAGATCTCTGATGGGGTTGAAGATTGGATAGTTGTAGTTACAGTTTTCTGTAGTTTTGATAGACAGTAAATTAGGTACAAAACCTTGGATTCACTAAGATAGAATAGAAAATGGATTATTTCCTTTGAATTTGCCAAATACTAATGGGATGAACATTGTAAATATATTTCTTATTTGATAATTGTTCTCATTATATATAGTTTTACTATGTTAAAGTTAAAACCTTCTATTTTTATTTAGACAAAAAGACTAAATGTTGTAGGAGAGTTGTTCTCAGCCACTCAACAGTACCAATAAAGCCACCTTGAATCAAGGACAGAGTCAGTGGTTGGCTGAGCAGGATTAGCCATAGAGTTGTTGGAGGATTGAGGAAATCTGATATAAAGGAGGGGATGGGGGAGACTTTCAGGGCTCTTTGATCAGGAAAACATGTCAGCCAATCACCCCCACACTGTTACTTGAATTTACCAGGTTTTTAATATCAATTTTTGACTCCTGAGTTTTTATTAATGCTAGCATAATTTAGGTAAATATTACAAAGCATGAACAAGCTAAACAGAATACAGAGCTTATATAGGGTTTTGTGGGGGACTTTTCAAGGTGGCCTGGGATTGGTGATTTTCTTTCTTTTTTGTGTGTGTGTCCCAATTCTTTGGGAAGCTCAGGGATCGATAGGATTTTGTATTCCGGCATTGGTGGGACTTTTTGTTCTGAGATCTCAGGGATTGGTAGTATTCCAAGCTCTGTACTGGGGTCATCAGGGTCAGGGTATGTTTCCTGTTCATGATTCTCCACAGAGTGATGGGCTACTTCCTCCCCAGAGTAACAAGGCATCCCCCTGCCCTTATAGCTGGTTGTTAAGTGTTACAGCTCTGAGAGGAAAGGCTTTCCCAATGGAAGTGTTTCAGCTCTGCTCAAGTTGGGAAAGGATTTCCCCAATATAAGTATAATAGCTCTGCTCCTGTGGGAGAAGGCTTGCTCAGTAGATGTGTTACAGTTATGCTCAGGCATGGGGAGGGTTTTCCCCAGTGCAAGTGTTATAGCTCAAAAGGAAAAGTATCTTGGAAGTCGGAAGTCAAGGAATACCACAATGTCATACCACATAACAAACCTCACATAAGAGATTTATTGGGAGGGAAAAACCCAGGAGGGTAAAAAGCAGCAGAGAACTTGACAGAACACAGGGTTTATATAGGATTTCTTTGGGGATGGGTATTTCTAGGGTGGCTTGGGATTAGAGGGATTATATAGCCTGATCTTGGGGCAATTGGTGAGGTTTTTTTTTCTTTGCAGGTTGAGGCCTGGACACTTTGCTGCCTTGACAGACTGGAAATAGTCATTGGGAAAGTCTGGGAGTAGGACCTGGATGCCAGAGCTCAGTAGGGGCCTGGCCACTTGTGTGCCTTGAAAATTTACAAAGTCTACAAAGGGAGTATCTGGCTTAATTTGGTATAAATAGCCAACACTGGTCTTCTACAGTGTGACAGGCCATACTCTTCCTCACAGTGTTGGGGCATAATCTTCCCCACTGTGATGAGCCTTGTCTAAACACTTCACAGACAAGAAAGGCTGACCACTCTTCCTCAAGTTAGAGGATTCTTCCTGCTTGATGGCTTTCACACAAGGATATTGGCTTTCCTATACTTTTACTCTCAAGTTGAGATACTAAATCTTCTTGGGTAGGAGCCTTCTGGACTTTAGCCTGGGACTGTACTGTCAGCCCTTTAGGGAATTGAGCTTGCTGACTCATTCATTTAGTCTTAGGGTTTGCCAAGCTCCATAGTTGTGTGGGTGAATTCTTCTGTCTTTCTTTGTTCTATCTCTTCCCATCACTCATCTAATTACTTGTTTGTTTTTTTTCACATTTTAATACATTCCCTGGAGAGAACTCTGGAACTGGGGCATCTGTGTTTTCTGAGAAACAAGGATTTAATTAAAGAAGTGCATGGAAATAAAATAGAGCATCTCTCTCTTTTATTTCTTTATCTCTTTCTCTCTGTCTGAATCTCTGTCTCTCTCTCTCTCCTCTGCATGCTCTTATATAGCTGAGACTGAGGCTGACCTCAAACTCCCTATGTAGCTAAGGATAACCTTGAACTTCTGTTCCTCCTGCATCTACCTCCCAATTGCTAGACATGGTGACACATGCCTTTGATCCCAGCACTCATATCAGCTAGGCTATATCCCTAGTCTAAGGCTCTTATTATGGCCACAGAGATATTGGAAAATTGTATTTCTCAGTGATTACTTTATAAGCTTAGTATATGTCTGATATATCCAGGGAAATTTACATGCCTTTCTGAGAAACGTTCCCATCTTTGGAGCCAGCTTTGTGTACTTACGCTGGGTTGTGATATACTTTCTTCATCAATGTGGTGGTTTGAAAGAAAATAACCCCCAAAGGGAATGGCACTATTAGGAGGCGTGGCCTTGTTGGGGTAGGTGTAGTTTTGTTGGAGGAAGTGTGTCACTGTGAAGGTGGGCTTTGAGGTCTCATATGTGCTCAAGTAATACCCAGTGAAGCAGTTCACTTCCTGTTGCCCACAAAATCTCAGCTGTGCCTGCAGGTGCTGAGGGGGGAAGAGAGTGTTGGAACTTCTAGAGTTAGAGCTATTGCCAATTGTGAACCACATAACAGGGAGTCTGGGGACTGAACTTCAGTCCTCTGGAAGAGCAGCAAGTGTTCTCAACTATGGAGGCATTTCTCTAGCCCCATCACTTTCCATTTCTCAAATGTAGAGCTTCCCCATAGATTGCCTAAAATTAAAAAAATGATTTGACTGTGTCCATATCTAAGCCTTAACTAAGATCACATTTATTTTGGATATCTCATGTGCTGGTCACAGAAGGTAGAAGTGCAAAGGCCCTGTAATTACCCTGCACATTTCTTGGGTTGTCTGAGATTCTCTGAGCATCCCATGGTGTCTTTGTCGTGAAAGTGTAAAAACAGCTGAACACCTGGCATTAGAAATCCAGTCTTCTTCATAATCAGGTTTTACTTTTGTACCACCATTGCAGAGAGAACATTACCTACTTTCATGAAGCGGGTGGGAGTAGCTGAGCCATTTGATTTGTAGATAACAGCACAAAGCTCAGTATATAAATCTTTATGGGCAAACAGGTAGAGATTCATTAGTCACACCGTTCTCCTTCCTACTGATACTCATAAAAAAGGAAGGATGGGTACTTGGAGAAAATCTCTAACTCTGTTCTTACAATTTACTCCCACTCTTTAACTCAGTGTGAAAATGCCACAAGATCTTGGTAAGAGGTTTAATGGTCATTGCAAATTCAGGAAGCATGAAGCATTAAGAATCGATCCTCGTCATTACCATATTGTACAGATAAAATCAGTGTCTTACTTTGGCTCTCTATTGTTATATGGCAGTAACAGAAGCAACTTGATGAAGAAAGTCTGAATCACCACCCATCCTTAGGAAGTCAAGGCAAGAGCCCAAGGCAGGAACCTGGGGATAAGACCTGAAGCAGAGGTCATGGAGAAACACTGTTTATGGCTGGCTCCTCAAGGATTGCTCAGTTTTCTTTCTTATGCAGCCTAGGACCAACTCCCTGGAGATGGATTTGCTCACTGTGGAGTGGTCCCTCCTACATTAATCATTAATAATAATTTTTAAATGCCCTACAAATTGTCTAGAGACCAATCTGGTGGAGGCATTTTCTCAATTGAGGCATTTCTCAATTCTCTTCTCAGATAACTCAAGCCCTGTCTAGTCAATAAGAAAATAAAAAGTCAAGCAGGATAATCATGAAAGGAATTGATGACATAAAAAGATGGGACTATTATTAGGTAGGGGAATGAAGCAATACTGTTTTAGAAACTTTATCCTACTGAGGAAAATACCTTTTTAAAAATGATTCCTTTTTTATTTTATGTGTATGCACGTTTTGCTTACCTGTATGTATGTGTACTGTGTATACAGTACCCACAGACTGTAGATGAAGGAATAAAATTTCATAGACCTGTAGTTAAAGACAGTCATGAAATACCACGTGGATGCTGAGATCAAATCCTGGTCATCAACAAGATCAGTAAGAGCTTTTAACATCTGAGCCATTTCTCCAGCACCCTCCAAATGCCTTCCCTTTATGCAGAATGACAAGGAGTCTGTAACAAACAAAGTGCAGGGGAGATGGAGTGAGAGAATCATTGCTGTAAGAACAGAGGCCCCAAGAGGACAGTGCTCTGTTCTTACAGCAATGATTCTCTCATGGCAACATCGCAGAACCAATGCTAGAGAATATAGAAATGTGAGCTGACACATGAAAGAGATTAAGTAAAAATTCAAGGTTTGTGAGATCGGTTGGAATTTGTTTGAACAACACTAAGGCCATAGAATTGAGTTTGGACTAGGTTTATTTGTAAGACAGGAGAATGTGACATATGAGAAAAAGAATATTGAGGTTTAATGAAAATGTTAAGAGAAAAAAAGAACCTGAACTCTGCCACTGGCTTGCTGGGAGGCCATGGGGAAATCACTTTTGCATCCTCAGTTCCAGTCTGTTCATCTGCAAAATAATTCTAGGCAATAATAAAATGCAGAGAGGTTGCATATCAGACAGAGGGGCTAAAACCACTGCCATAATTCAAGAGCCTCAAGCTCCAGAGGGTTACCCTGAGCATGTTATTCTCCATTCAAGACACCTGTTCTCAGGGGACAGCAGGAGGAGGGACTGGTCCTGTCCTTGCTCTTGTGTCCTCCTGTCACCATCTTGAATGTGTTTTCCTCCAAGATGAGAGCCCTAGAGGAAGATCTCATGTCAGTAATTAGACGTTCAGATTGGAGTAATATGATCACAGCTCATTGGCCAGAAGGTATCCCATCACCTTATGGCCCAGAAGTACAATAATGTCTGGAGTATGCAATATGGGAAAACAATTTTTAATCAGTTAGTCTTGATGCTCACCACAGGTAAGTTCTATGAGAAATGAAAAACAGTACATGTCAAGAGTACAGTCTCATGTGTCACCCATTGAGCCCCAGTAGTCCCAGCTCTCGTAGTCACTAAGAAGCAAGCTATAAAGTTTCTGGTAAACACAAAATACTCTCTAGCTATTACTTTAGCATACATAAAATGTAGATACTTTTACCATGTTATTATTTCTATTTTATATGTAAGGAAACATGCCAAGAGACCCTCAATGTTATCCTTCAAACTGCACAACTTGCAGTCATCTCAGTAGATGGCCCTCATGTCGCACCTAACTCCACAGCCAGAGTTGCTGTACAGCCTTACACAATTCTCCTTTTAAGATGGCGATCTGTATAAAAACATGATTTATTTAGTCCTTAATTATATTTGCTTTTTATAAAAGATGGCATTTAAAGGTTCGTTTATGAAATAGATTTACAGTGTGTGTTGCATATTTCTGTATATATAGTACTTTCAGGTAGGTTCTGTAGATTGAGAGATACACAGTCAAACTGGCAACAGAAGATGGCAGTGCTGTAACTGTTACTCGTTAATGGTGTTCTGCTTTTGAAGGCATAAGAGATACAAGGTTGAGGTGGTCATGGAGCACATGTATGAGAGGAAGAAGTCACTATGAAGAGGTAAGTCTGCACAAACCTCTTATATCCAGCTGATTTCATGACAAGCCCCTGATGCTGAACATAGAATTTCAGGATTTGGTCTTTACTCTGCTGGACTTTGAATTCTGATTTGAATATTACTTGCTATTCTCCATTTCTTCCATTTTTAAGTAGAAATGTTTACTCTGGGCTATTATAGTTTGGAAGTACGTAATTTGAATGTTTATTTCATGGCAGCTTATAGTTAAGATACTTTGGACTTTAAAATGTTGGAATTTTGAAGATTTTGGAGATTTTTTTAGAGTTGAATTTACTCTTTATTCTTTGAGGAAAGCGAGGCCTTAGGGACAGAGGTATGATGCTATGGTTAAAGTGGTGTGTTTATGTAAGAAGTTGGGAAGGGGTGGAGGAATAACGAATAGTTAGCTGGTCAACTTATTGTAATATAGAACTATCTGTGAAGGAAGTATCAATGAAGGATTATCTAGAGGTTGGCCTATTAACATATCTGTAGCAAGTTGTCTTAATTACTTTAATTGGTCTGGGAAGGCCTGTCCACTCTGGGTGGTACCATTCCCTACTAAGAATAGAGAAAGAGCTGAGTATGGCATTCATTAATTGTTCTCTTCTGATTGTGAACAGGTGACCAGTTCTCTGAAGCCTCTACTGCTGTGACTTTCTTGCCATGGTAGGTTAAAACATGGAATTATGAGCCAATAATAACTGAAGCTGTTTCGTTGGGGTGTTTCTTCATGAGAGGAAGGAAAACAGAGAAACAGAGTTGTTCAGTTCATGAGGTTGAATGTCTCAGCTGATCTTCAGTATACACGGGAATCCTGAAGAAGTAGGCTCTAATGGCAGTGAAGGAAAGGACTTGCCAGTAACATTGAGAGAAAGCAGGCACAGTCAGTAAGCTTCCTTCTTTCATGTCCTTTACATAGGTTGCCAGCAGAAAGTGTGGCCCAGATTAAAGATGGAACCTCAAAGGATATAGATGAAAGGTGTATTTCCCACTTCAAAACATGCAGATTAACAGTGCATATTTTCTCCTCAAATGACTTAATTAAGAAAAAATCACCTTACAGGTGAATCTAGATTCTTGGGTTTTAGTTAATTCTAGATGTAGTCAAGCTGACAACCAAGAATAGTCATCTATGTCAACTTGACACACAATAATATCTCCTTAAGTAAAACTTACTTTTTGATTAAAAACAATAACCAGGACATAATTATGCCTAAAGTGACGTAGTTATCACATATACAATAGCAAACACACTATGTATTAAACCAAATAATAATTATGCCTAACATGATATTACTAACCCTCATATAATGGCAAACATATTATAAATTTTATAATAAGTGACAACATCCCTTGAGGAGCACTCAAACTTAATATTCTTTTAATTGGTGTTACATTACATGATAAAGAGATAAAAGGTGAAAACAGAAATACATTCTTGACAAAATATGTCAGAAACACTCATGTCAATTTCATTCCTTATTTCTGAAACTGGTCATGTGACCTTAACTGGCATTTATAGTTACCTTCCTCTACTACTCATTCTTTATTTCCACCACCCTCAGCAAGATCCTCAACAGGTCTTGACTCTTTTCCTAGAGGAATGACCTATAGCTTCATTCCTGAAGGGTTTGTGCCCTTTGTCTTTCTGCATGGATTAGGATGTTGTAGTTTCCCACAGACTTTTATCATAGGACATGGTAGCACCAGGAGACACCTTAAAGGATTTCCTGCACTCCAGACATAATCTTTCTTACCTCCATTGTGGAGGACCAATCCAATTTCCCCTTGGTAATCTGGATCATTCACCCCTCCTAACATTCCTTTTCTTAGCCTGTTGGCTTAAGGATATTAGAAGGTCAAAGTGGCCAGATGGGAGTCTGAGCTTTCAGTTCAATGGAAGGTTTCCTGATCTTTTTGTATCTTCTTGCAAAAGCACCACCCCCCTTGAACCAAAGTTTCTAGGTCATGGGAATAGAGAAGCAAAATTTTCCTGGAGGGCCACTACAGGTAACAGTGACTGGGTGATTGAAGCTAATCTCTTGAACACGCCTCTATTTCTGGACTTATTGGTCCATGTAGTTGATGCATATTGAAAATACATACCGCCTTTTGGAGAACCCACCAGGTTGCTACTACCTAATATGCACTATAACTGTGTCTTCAAAAGGCCACTCCATCTTTATATCAGACCAGATGCTTCGGGATTATGGAGAACTTATAGACCAGTGGATTCCATGATCCACAGTTGCCCTTCTCTGGCTGTGAAGTGAGTTCCTTGGTCAGAAGCAATACTGTGTGGAATACCATGATGATGGAGAAGGCATTCTTTGAGTTAATAGATGGTGGTTTTGGAAGAAACATTATGTACAGGTAAGGCAAATCTATAACCAGAATATGTACCTACTCCAGTAAGGACAAAGTGTCCTTTCCATGGAGGAATTGTTCCAAAATAGTCAACCTGTCATCAGGTCACTGACTGCCACCCCAGGGAACATTGCCATATCTGGGGATCAGTGTTGGTCTCTGCTCTTGGCAAATCTGGCACTCAGCAGTAGTTGTAGCCAGATTAGTCTTAGTGAGAAGCAGTCCATGTTGCTTAGCTCATGCATAAACCCTATGTCTGCCATCATGGCCACTTTGTTCATGGGGCCATTGGACATTGACAGGGGTGGTTGGGGTAAGAAGAGGACTACACTCAGAATGAGTCATCCTAGCTACTTGTCCTCATCTGAAGTCACCTTTGGGTGAACACTTCTATGGGGCAGGCATCTTCACAGCGTGTGTAGCTGAGCACTCTCTTCTCCACTTTGCTTTGGCACCACTGTGTCTAAGACAGAGATCAGTTCAGAAAGGGTTCTCAGCACTCTGCACTGGAGCCAGTAGGATGTACTAATTAAATTAATGGTTAATTGTCACCTCAGCGTAAAGTTTATATACAAATCTAGAATTCATGACAGATGCCACATCTGAAGATATTTAAGTCATCCATACAGAGGATAGATGACTTATAAATAAATTGTGCTATGTTTCATTCCTAATATGGAACTATTCTAATAAAATATGAGTTACACACACACACACACACACACAGACAGAGAGAGAGACACACACACAGAGAGAAAGAGAGAAAGGGAGAAAGGTAGATAGATACAGAGGTAAATAGATTGTGCCCAATTAATTAAAGAACAAAGTCAGGGATCAGGTGTCTGGATCTACTTCTCTGTGATTGGCACATGGTTTTCAAAAATGGCTGCCCAGAGTATTTTCTCTTCCCTATACACAGACATTCACAACTTTCCACATAAACAACCATAGTCCATTTCTCTTCCCCTTGAATCAAGGTTCCTTCCAAATTTGTTTGGTTTAGAAAAATGTAGGCAGATTTGGTGCAGTGCCATTTCTGGCCCATATTTTAAGAGGACACTCCTCATGTGCTTCCTCCCTTTTGGGGAAGAGACACTGGGTAAGAAGTCTGATTACTCTCAGGCCTCAGTACCAGAAAAGTCAGAGCTAGTTATGTGCAGAGGCTACATGGGACTTGATCCAGCCCCTAGATATATTGCACACAAACAAGGCATTGGAAATTTGAGCAAAGAAATCATTTGGATGTTTCAGCCCCAGAAAATCTTATGTGATACAGAATAACCACCAACCTGAGCACAGCCTTGATGGAAGGCACTCGAATGAATTATAACACGTTAATTTTAGGGTGGTTAATTACTTAGTATGCAACAAGCATGCCCTCACATGCTATGGCAACATGCAGGGACAAAAGGATGGCCTCTCCTTATGACCTTTCCTTCTGGCGAGTGATTCTTTCCTGGAGTCCGTCAAGTATCTCAGATTGCTGTTGGAGCCCGAATACAGGTCACTTATAGGAGTAGCTGAAGTATGGCACTTTCTGTGCTCACGTAGGAAGGAGGTGGCTCTTCAAAAAGAGAGAAGGATGGGAAGACGCGACTCTGTGGTTCCGGAGTGAACCACCCATTGGTGTGGCCTCACCTGGGACCAGAGCCCTGAGGCTCAGGGTGAGGTGGAACTCCACAAGGAAGTGAAGAGCAATGGGGCAGCTAGGACAGGCAGCTGTCATGAGCTCCAGGAAGACTGGTTCAGAGGGTTAGCTCTTTCCAGCAAGTGCGGTAGAGTCTTTCAATGAGTTATAGCCCGCAGCGCCCATAGGATTTAACAATCAAGGAGTCACGGATGGCCTGGGAAATAAACGTAATGATCTAGTAAAGCTGGAAATGGAATCATCGTGAGAGGTGGATGGGTGACAGCTGAGAGCCTAATGGCTTGGAGCGTGAGCCTCTCTGACAGGCCCGCCCGCCCGGCTTTTAAAGCGGGAGCGAGCATGCTCCGCTTTTATGCAACTGAATTCTAAGTAGTTTGTTCATTCAGTGCTTGTCCTGTGTGGATCATGAGTTCCTTCACAGTGTGGCACTCAGAACAGAATTCCAGCCTTACACACCGTAAACACATTCTAGGGGAAGGTGCTCAATATATCTGCGAATAAGGATAGAGTAAAGCCCAGGAGCTAGAGTTGAGTGAGCCAGGCGGACATGAGGGGCCGAGGGTTTTGTCTTAACCAACAGGCCCAGACAACAGCTCACAGTCTGACACCACTGCAAGGATGGGATGGATCTTCAGAAGAACAAGCAGAGGCAGGTGGATCTCAGTGAGTTCAAGGCCAGTGTGGTCTACAAAGTGAGTTCCAAGACAGTCAGGACTGTTAACACAGAGAAATTCTGTTTTGAAAAAGAAACAAACAGAAAAAGAGGAGTTTGCTACATTGCCTTCCTGTCAGGTCTGCCGTGAGGCAGTTGCCTTAACATTTTGGCAATGAACAAGTAATACATCTAAAATGAGCCAGAGACCAAGGAAAAATGCTTAACACCAAGACTGTTCCCAAACCCCGAGCATCACAGTCGGTAGCAGGGCAAGCTTGCTGTACAGCATACAATTCACACTGTACTTCTGTTCTTATTTATTTTTTTCTTTTGGCTGTTGTTGGCACTACAGAAGCACCAAGCTGCTAATAACTGTCGAATGCCTTAGGAACCAAGGGTTACAGTGTTTGGAAAACACAGCATAGCTACAAATAGTTTGTATGCTATAGGATTTAAACTTTTTTTTATTGTTTCTGAGAAAGAATGAAGTAATTGTAGACTATCAGCCCCTCCCTGCCCAATGCTTTTACTTCCTTAATGCAAGAAGGAAAACATTTTGAAAAATATATGAGCAGATATGGTTTTCTGCATATTTAAAATGAAATTGCTCAATCCATCAAGATATTTTCCCTAAGAGAACTGATTGGAAGGGCTGACGTGTGTCTCTTGCTTTTGAGAAAAGCCAGAGTGGTACTATAAATTGACTCTCATTTTCTGAGCTGTATGTTTGAAGGGAAGTTTTCATTACTCCCCTCTGGGATGCTGTGGTGATTTTCCATTCTGTAGGATTCTTTCCCAGCTACTCAGTGCCCCTTCCTCTGTATGTCTGCTTCTCTCCTCAGCACCACGTGTTTGCCTGCTGTCCCTTCCCAGGGTGTTTTCCTGCCACACCCATGCTGTTCATCCTGAGTCTGCGGTGATGCTGTTGTTAAGTTAGACTTACTGCAACTTTCCATCCTCCTCCTCTGTCTAAATGGAAACAGGCTTCCTTTTTGAAATATACCGCAAGGTCTGGAGAGATGGCTCAGCAGTTAAGAGCACTTGCTGCTTGCTCTTCCAGAGGACCAAGGTTTGGTTTCTAGTACCCACGTCAGGCAGCACAAAACCTCCTGTAATTCCTGCTCCAGGAGAATTAATGCCCTCTTCTGACCTGTGCAAGCACCTGCACACACAAGACTGCATTCGCACAGATTCATACATACACATAAATAAAATTTATACATACGTATGAATGGAATTCATAATTAAAAATAATGGATTTTCCAAATGAGAGGTCAGCAAAATGGCTCAGTGTGTAAAGGCACTTACCAGTTCCCACAAGGTGTCCTCTTCCCTCCAGAGCTGTCATGTCACAGGCCTGGAATGTCACAGGCCTGAAAGCCAGGAAGGTGGGCTGTCATCAGGCCCAACGTGGAGCCTCAGTTTGCCACGTGCTTCAGCAGGTATGTTCTGCCCACCCATCCCCCTGTTGTTGATCAGTCCATCCTGTCTACTCATGTGACGCTCAGAGATGCCTCAACAATCACAGCTCAGAAGCAGTTTGGGGTCAGTACCCGCAGGAGCTTCAGGTACTGAGGTTGTCCCAACACTTGTCTTCTCAAGGGTCCCTATTAATAGCCATGGTGCTTCTAGTATGGCGAGGGAGGTGGTGTTCGTTCCCTTCCCCCACACACTCTGCTTTTCTGATAGTTCATTGGTATTGCTTTGACCTAATTGTTTCCATGACCATGTCTAAACAGCTGTTGAATGTTCACCACTGGCTGCATTAGAATCATCTGGAATGCTTTGCTCAGAGGAAGATTCCACTAGTTTTACATTTCTAAAAGAAGTTTGGGGTGATGCTCATGGCTACCTGCTCTGTGCCTTTGAACTTGGTTCTTAGTGACGAGAATTCTGTCTGGGGTAGCAGAAGGGAGCATCGGAGGGTTCGAAGGGTGCAGGAAGAAACTGTGAAGAACATATGTGACACAGGAGTGAATCACACCAGGCTCATCATGGGCATTGACTGTCCCTTTTTCAGCCTACCTGCTGGGCAATTGTCCAAAGCCATGAAACACACTGCAGTGAAAAGCAGGGATCAGGCTACCTGTGTCTCTTGCCTGAGACCTTGTTTCACACTGGGCTGCCCTGCCATCCCCAGGCCAGGTCTGGGCCTGTGTGGTTGCCTAGGAAGCAGCTCTACCTTCCCAGAGATTATGCATGACAGGTGAAGGCGCAAGCCAGGACCAGGGAAACCATCCTAGTTAAAGAAGCTGAGGACAAAGGATGACCACAGAGACCAGGTGAACCATTCATGCCCTCTGCTGTCGTTGTCCATTGAGAAGGTCCTCTAAATGCTTGTGGCATTATTTAAAATGGAAAGAATGGGGTGGCAAGGAAGATAGCCGGGGCCGTGGGCTCTCGGAGCTGCCTGGCTATTGTAGCTTTCACTTGTTTGTGTTCTCAAAGAAGACCAAACACCAGCACAGAGTGTGGGTGCCAGGAAAAATGGGTGAGGGCTTCCTATTCATAGAGGGAAGGGAGAAATGGAGGGGGGGGGACACAGACAGACAGATAGACAAGTATATTGAGGGGAGAGGGAGGGGAAAGAGGGAAAGAAAAATAGTAACAAATTATCTTTGTTAATTTAGGATGAGAACATATTCTAAATCTGTGACAGTTCTGAACTGTCACACAACTTTAATTCCATATAAAAGGAATTATTTTTCTGTCTCATTAAAACAAGAGAATTAATTTAAGCCATTCAGTTACAAGAAAAGACCTGGAACGACTTTTCTTGTTTTCCTTTAAGAACATATAATGAAAGAAAAAATAATGAGCTCGCTTTGATATCAATGTGTGTTGGGGGTATTACTTTTTTTTTCATTAATCCTTTCTAAAGGCCAGAAGAGGAGAGAGATGAGTTTTGAAAAGTGAAACAAAATGTTCCTAATATTTCCCCTTTTGATAAGAATTTGTATAGCATTATTGAAACAAATCTGGCCATCATACATGTAACTATTTGCTGAGTTTCTCTTGTATGCGTATGGAGCTGTGATGGGAGGGGTGGAGATCACAGAGTGAGGAAGTCATAGGCCCCGGCCAGCAGAAGCTTTCATCTACGACCATGGTTAAGTTGAGTTGTGGTAAGTTTTATGAGAAGATACAGAAACAATATATAAATAAAACAGAGTACTAAGATAAAATTGTGTTTTAGGTAGATGAAAGAATGGACAGACAGACATAAAAACAGATAGATGGGTAGTTTTAACTTTAGCTTTAGCAGACATTCCTTGGGGAAGCCTGTGAACTGCAGCATTACAGGCGTACACTCTTAACTGTCTGGTTATTTTCATAATCAGGCTCATATTTGTGCATATGTGTGGAGGTGAGTACTGAAGTATGTGTGAAGAATGCTCTAGAAATAAATAGCAGCATTGGCACAGGCCATGCTGAAAGAGGGGATGGTCTGAGGAACTGAGAAGGGCGCACTGAAAGACAGAACAACTGTGCTCTGAACATGACCTCGAACCTCTGAAAAGGCTTGAGTTTTTTATTGTGCTTTGAGAAGGGAGACTTTCCCATTACTCTCACTACTTTTCCATCCATCTTTCCTCTTGCAGCTTTTCAAAGCTGACAATATTTAGCATCACGGCCAGGTTTCCTCTGCCAATGCACTCAACATCATTCTACCTTGGCTTGATTCCCTGCCCAAAAAAAATTCAGAAAAAGGTGTTCATTTTAGTTTACAAATTACAGCTCCTTATTGATAGAAACCAAGGCAAGAACTCAAGAAAGGAACCTGATGCAGAAGTCATCAAAAGTGCTGCTTACTGGCTTGCTCCCCATGGTTTGCTTGGACTGCTTCCTTATAGTAACTAGGTCTATTTTCCCAGGGATGGCATTACCCACAATGGACTGGGCTCTCCCATATTAATCGCTAATCAAGAAAATACCCCCATTGACTTGCTTACAGGTCAATCTGATGAATGTAATTCCTTAACTGAAGTTCTCTCTCTAGTTAACTCTATTTGTATTGTTTTAAAAAACAAACAAACAAGCAAATAACAAATTCAGCTTTCTCCCCCCCACCCCACCAAATTCTGTGATATCATTAGTTTATTTTCACGAGAGTATACAGTTAAACTTATTAAACGCAACTCCCACTTCCACATTACAAGTGATTTTTAGCAAATTATCACTTGCTCCTTGTTGCTGTCAAATCAAGGAAGAATACTCGCTTTTCTTGGGAGATTATTAATGTCACTGATTGTGCCTCTGTGAGATCCTGTTTCCTTTATGTTTGTTAGTCAAAACAGAACACCGAGAGAGCTCAAGCAGATGTGAGAACCAGGCTGTCGTCTCTCCAGCCAGCTGCTAAAAATACTTGAAAAACTGTAAAATGATACCAGTCCTCTCACTGCTTTCTTTTGCTTTGGAAAATGTAGTTATTCTGATCAAGTTATTCTTCTTACCAAGAAATGGCTACTTAGTTATTATCATTTTAAATGATATCCTCCCAGGGGTGGCACTTTAAGTGAAGTAATGAACAGACGTTTCTGTTGCTCTTATTTTAATCTTAATAAGGTAAATAGCAATTGACGTTTAAAGATCTCTTCAGAGGCCTGTAAGGGTGTGAAAGGTCATGAGACCAGGATGGTCTACAATGATCAGAAGGAAATGGAAAGTAAAGCTGCATCCATTAGAGCTGGCAAAAAAAAAGGGGGCCCTTGGTATTGTGACTTGGGGAGGCTTTGCAAGAGTCTGCACACTCTGCCTTCTGAATGGGCTTGGGTTAAACTCTACCTCTGACTGTCAGTAATATCCTTGGGTTAGAATAATTTCATTAAAATTCACCTCCAAGTAGCCCACCAGCACAGCATCATCTTCATCCGTTTTGATTTTTCTGTTCACTATACATACATACATTCAGAAACCAGTCCTGAAACAATGATTATCTAGGGGTTCCTTACCTTTGGGGGATGCGGAGAGACTCACATGGCCTCTCCACAATGAGAGTATAAGGGGGAAAATGGAAGGCAGGTCCATAAACACAGATCGCCTTGCTCTTCTCATCCAATTGCAATGCCTGGGTGTTTACTGTATTTAGAGAATGTGCAGTATGCCCAGATAAATCTCAATTTCAGATAAACAGCAAATATTTTTTTGCATGAGTATGTTGCCACTATTGAATACTTCTTTACTGGTTACTGGATTCACTGAATTTCAAAATTCTAGCTCCTTGGGAGTAAACATTTTGTGGCTCAGTGAGCAATTTTTGTTTCATTCATTGCTTTTCAAAGTATCTGTTTAGTGCTTTGCACTTTGAAAGGATATGAAGAGATCAGTATAGTTTTAAAAGATCATGTCAAACACTATATCCTAATGAAATCGGGTGGTATTTGATAGATGTAGTCATTGAAATGTGGTGGTATTTGATACATACTATCAAAAGCTCCCTGGGGAAGATGCAGCAGCTTTTCTCCTAAGAAAATAGTTTCTAGTCCTGCATACACATCTCCATGGCATTCTTTGTCTTTTATTTAAGCAATATGTCTGCATTCCTATAGAATAAGTTAAACAGTTACGGTGCTATCCTTTAAATCATTCACTCAGTCTGATTTCCAGTCGCCGGGTGTTGTCCAGGGTGCTGAAACATCAGGGTTACCTTGAAGACTGATGATAGGCATGTGCATGAAGGATCTGCCGGTGCAGACAGTTCTGCGGAAAAGCAAAGCATGAGGCAGTGCAAGGATGCACTGGGTTTGATGTTAGCTGTGGCACTTGGGGAAAGGGTCTTTAATGAGATGGCTCCTCAGCAACAAAGTGAAGGAAGAAAGGGGAAGAGATACTGAGGATATCCTGGGAAGAGCTTTGCAAGCAGACGGGAAAATAAGCTCAAGGCTCTTAGATAAGAAAATGATGTATATGTGTAACAATAATAAACAAAGAAGAGGTCGTGATTTTGGCAGAAAGTTGAGGGGACATGGGAGAAATTTTGGAGGGAAAGTGAGGGGAGAAACGATGTAAATACAGTACTCATGTATTAAATTCTCAAAAAATTAAGTTTCTTCAATTGAACAAAGTCAGAGAGGTGATGGGAAGGTCAGCATGGCTGGAGCCCAATGAGTGAGGAGGAGGGTAGTAAGGATGAGGCTGTTCGTCCCAAAAGGACAGTGAAGTGTGACCAGAGCATGAGGCTTGCAGACTCCCCTCCTTAAACTGTAGTTCACAGCCCCACGTGGGGGTGTAACTAAGTATGGAGGTTAGAGAAAGAGTTGGCAACATTAAAATGTTTCTGATCAGTGCAATAGCCAAAAATTAATTTAAAATAGAATGTACTAAGTCAGAGATGTACCTGGTAGCACACCTGTGTGGCCGGCCCCACGGCGCATCACTGCAGCCTTGCTTCTGAACTCCCAGCATGCAGACATTGCACTTCACATACTGTCACATTAGACGATGCCAGCCTACATAGGTTCAAGACCACTGTCTGTGATAAATGCCAATGTTTTACTGTGCAGAGAAAAATTTCCTCCCCTATAGAAGCATAATGAGTCAATTACAGAAAACAGACTTTGAGATAGTTTATTGCTTGAAAATTTCATATATAAAATTCAGTCATTTTATCCCTCCCATTTTTATTCCCCAGTCCTTTCCCTCTCCCCCTGGAGCCCTTCTCCTCAACAAACTCCCTTTCCAAATTGACATTTTCTCTCTGTGTGAGCCCCTGGGTTTAATTAGAGTTTCTGCCTATGCGTGGGTGGGCAGGGGTGTCATTTTCTAAGCAAGGGGAACTACGGAACACAGCACACAATTGTTGCTTCCCAGTAGTCCGTCATGGAGGAGTGGCTCTCATGCCCTGCCCTACACACAAAGAAATGTTGAGGGGCCCGGTTTTCAGAGATCTTGTGCAGGTGGCTGCAGTAGGTTCGTGACTGCGGTGGCCATGCTTCGTCCAGGTGGCATCGTCTTACTGTCTGCCCCCCTGTTCCCTTACATGCTTCCACTCCTTCTGCAATGTTACCTGAGCCGTGGACGGGGAGGGGGGCACCATTGTTTCATTAGGGTTGAGTGCTCCACCATCCCTCATTCTCAGCACTTAGGCCAGTTATTGGGAAACGAAGACTTCTCCTCTTCTCCCCACCATTCCTCAGCATGTGCCAGATAGTGTGTCTTTGGCTTGGGTTGCTGTAAAATGTCTGATTTTAGAAGCTGTGGTTAGAGTTGCTGACTTAGAGTTTTGTAGAAGTTGTTCAATGGATTTTTCTCCTGTGATAAGGACAGGTTTTCCAATAACTTCTGGAATATTCCTAGACATACTTCAGCCGTTTTATACTAGTTATATAAAATAGCATTCTGAGCATTGGTGGGAATAAAATCAAAGTATTAATCAACTCCGAGAAATGTTGAAGATGATATCACCTGTAGAATCAAATATTCACCTTATGTAATATTTAATTCCTTATGTAAAAATAAACAATTGCAATAATTATGTGTGTGTGTGTGTGTGTGTGTGTGTGTGTGTGTGTGTGTGAACATGTGAGTATGTGTG
Organism: Ondatra zibethicus; assembly: GCA_004026605.1. Classification (NCBI taxonomy): domain Eukaryota; kingdom Metazoa; phylum Chordata; class Mammalia; order Rodentia; family Cricetidae; genus Ondatra; species Ondatra zibethicus. The sequence continues at coordinate 26,872 of PVIU01008734.1, forward strand.
CCTACTAAAGCCAACAGAGGGCATCGGATCCCTTGGAGCTGGAATTACTTGCAGTTGTGAACTGTCTTCTTCTTGTATGGGTGCTGGGAAGCAAACTCTGGTCCTCTGCCTGAGCGGCAGGCACTCTTAATCACTGAGCTACCTCTCTAGCCACTTGATTTTGTTTCTAATTGTATTTGTAAGTTTAGTTTGTAACAACTTTGCTATCGTGACAAGATAGAGTACAGTCAATATTGGACACATAGGGTTGACCTGAAGATGCTGAAATGCTACAGTAACAATGACTACCAGGTGAGGAGTGTTGCAAGGATTCCATTGTCCACTTGAACTTGGAAAAGGGCTAAGGCAGTATCCAGAGGAATGGTGTGTGTCAGCCACAGATCTATAGGCTTCAGGCATTCTTCAGTGGAGAATGTTGAGCTGTCTCCAGAGAGCTCCTTGGGCAAGGGCAGTTGGGAGGGGTAAGAAGAATAAGAGAGAAGTCTCCTTATCTCAGTCCCACAACTCTCAGACTCTTCTTGTGCATATTCTGTTGCTGGACCACATTCACAAACATCCTAAACAATGTTCTTTCTGCTCACTGCCACTACCCAAGCCTACAAACACTAAGGGCCACTAGTGGAGTTACTTTACGAGAAAAAAATTTAAATGTTAAGTAATAAGATATGCCAGTTTTCAAGAAGTCAGGAATGCATCTTAGCGTTTCAATGTTTTAATAAATTTATGCCATGTTTATATTTCAGCTATATTCACCATAGAATCATTGTCCCACTGGGTATGAATAGTTAAATAGTGTGTTGGTCCAGTCTCAGACACTGTAACAAAATACTAGAGATAATCAACATTATAATGAGAAAATTTTCTCTATGAGTCAGTTTTGAAGGTTCCAACACATGTTTTGCTGGTAGAGTCAAACTGTCTACCATGACTAGGAAGAAAAAGAGACCAAAGAAGAGGAAGGGCTCAGGGCCCACAGTCAGCTTCAGGGCGTTTCCCCAGTGACCTGAGGACCTCCGACGAGGTCCCAAGTCCCTGAGTTCTAGATATTCCTAAACATCTAATATGTGAATGTCCCTTGAAATATTCAAGATCCCAACTGTAGCAGGTAATTTAGGGAACTGGACCACGGTATGGTTAAAGTTGGCATCTCTAGGACAGTAGCAGATCAACACTGGGAATGGGAACAGGAGCCAGTTATTTGCCATGATGAGCGCAGCTGCTGCCTGGCTGCTCCTTGTGGGGAGGGAAGGGTGACTGAGAAAATAGTTCAGCTCCAAAGCTCACAAAGGCAAGTAAATCACAAGCCATTCACCCTCCAATGGTCACTAGTAAAGCTTAGCCATTTTCTTCTTAGTGGACAGTCGGACTTTGGAAATGGCAGCTTTTGATTGTCTGAAAGGGATTCTGTAGCACACTTGCTCTGCAGGTGCACAGATTTCATTGGATGTGTATTGTGATCACGGCCAAGATAAGAGCTTGAACTCCAGAAGTCAGGCCTTTAGTCAACCTTCTACCTACTACAAATGAGCTTGTTACATGCTTGCAAATTAACTGTCTGCTGTCAACCTTTCTGAAAATTAAGAGTGTGTTTGGGACTGTGATCATACATAGTATGTGTGTATATATATGTACTTGTATTGTTACTTAGGAGAATGGGCTTGTTTGAGGAATGGCAGCTATGCATAAATACACAGCACTGGCTATCAGATGCCCAGCAGTGATGTTCTGGAAATCTGTTCTGTGCCTCCCACTGCACAGTGTTACAATGATGGATATGATAGAAGCACATGAAATTCTTGCTGTGACGTTCAAGTTTTAGTTCCTGGACACAGATAAGTTTTAGATACCTGCTGTATCACCCTAGAGTCTACAGTTAGCCACACACTACAATGCACTCAAATTGTGTTCAGGAATATATTTTATGTTAAATTTTTAATCAAAAACCGACAAAAGCCCACAAAGGTGTGTGTGTGTGTGTGTGTGTGTTTCTGCATAGTGATTATATCACAGGCCTTTACACTTCCAAATTCATTAAATATCTTTACTAACTGTGCTCAGTGTACCTGTAATCTCAGTGGTGGGGAGGAATACACAGGAAAATCCCTGGGACTCACTGGCCAGCCAATCTAGCTAAGTTGGTTAGCTCCAGGCTTAGATAGAACCTGTCTCAAAACATAAAGTAGAGAGGCACTGAGGGAGACATGTGATGTTGACCTCTGACTTCCACACACATGTGCACATGGGTGCTCACATACAAATATATATACACATGTAGACTCATATACATACATAAACAAAAGAAGATTGTCTACTTTTGGTTAGATGCCCAAACCAGGAATTTCAGCAAATTAATACTTAGGTTTGAATGAGAATGTCCCCAATAGGCTCAGATATTTGAACACTTGGTCCCAGGTTAGTGACAGTATTTGGGAAAGTTTAGAAAATATAACCTTTCTGGAGCAAGTATGTCCTTGGGGTCAGGGGTTGGGTATTTATCATCTCACCCCTCACACAGGTTACTCTCTGCTCTGTGCCTGCTGTTGAAGAGATGAGCTCTCAGCTTCCTGTTCTTGTTTCCTTGTGTAGTTACTCCCATGCCTCCCTGCTCTGATGGACTCTACATAGAGTGGCTCCTTGTAAGTGGCCTTGTCATGGCATGCTATCACAGCAGTAGTCAAGTGACTAATATGGCAGTATGGCAGCAGAGAGTTCTTACAGCTATTAACATACAGAAATGTAGCTGTAGGAGCGGCTGGCACATTATAAAGAATTTAATCCATGCCCGGCACCTGTTGCTCACTGTCCATCTGTCTTCTTCACATGCATAGCTTCCATGCTGAGGTAGGTGCTATTGCTGTTTGCCTCTCGGATGGAAGTGACTAGACTGTCATTCAACACTGAAGTGAATACTCTGCCACAGTCGCATGCTTCAAACACTTTTCACCAGGGAGGAAGATGCAGAAACATGCAGTTAATAGTAGAAAGAAGACACAAAAGGCATTTCTGTGGAAGTGAATCCCATCTTTTTCTCAATCAGAAGTTTCTTTTAGGTATCCAGCCTGGTCCATGGAAGTGATTCTCATGAGCATTGCCTAGGAAGGTATGCGGCCAAAGTGCAGTTGCCACAGAGAACTAAACTCTTTAGGAGTTCTTAGTTGACTGTTTCAGTGTTTAGCTGTTGGTGTGAATCGAGGATAGTTTTAAACCACATCTTTGTACCTTTTGCAAGCCAACCCCAATCCCGCTGTCCACGCAGCATTGGCTTTGAAAATGAGAGCCCAGGGAGACTGGAGAGGCACAGTGAGGATGTGGGAGTGTTCCCTTCCTTTCTCACCCACGCAGCAGTCTAAAGGCAGCTCTCAGATGTTTCTACGGGTGAGGTCTTCCTTGCTAGCATAGAACTGAAGTTGTGTGAGCCCCAGATCACAGGGATGCCAGCTCAAAACCACACAATGTTAAGAAGGTTGTGAAAGGAGAGTGGTTCCAGCGACACAGCTCAGGAGCTAGCAGGCACTCAGAAATAAGGTTAAGTGTGCAGTTTGCCTAGTTAAAGTCTGGTGAAATTGAATGGTTAGAATCCACAAATGCCAGGTGGTTCTGTGGGTGCTCAAAGATCTCTACCAGCATCCACTGAAATTTAATAGCTGTCCCTAAGTCTCTGTCAGGTTCAATAGGGAGCAGCGGATTCCCCCAGACCCTGGGCCGTGAGTGTTCTGACAGAAACACTCACGCTGCAAGAAATAGCTGTGCCCATGACTTGCATCCATGTGTGCATGTTTGCTGAAAGCACAGGTGTCTGAATTTGTAGGAACTTTTTGTCAGTGTGGACTCAGGAGAGAGGCCCTCTGGGTTTAGAACCCAGAACTGCTCCATGTTTGTTACAGACCTCGGTCTGTAACCTGTGTACTTGAGTTGCTGCATCTATTAGACAAGAACGGAAATACTCTTTACATTAATACATACGGTGGCTTTAGATTAGTTATTGCCTGTGAATCATTTCTAGATGTATTTATTTCATATGCGTGAGTGTTTGGTCTGCCTGTGTGTATGTGCACCATGTGCAGCCTGGTACTCACAGAGGTCAGAAGAGGGCACTGGATACCCCAGCGCTGGACTTAAAGGTGGTTGTGAGCAACCATGTGACTGCTGGGAAGTCAAGATCTTCTACAAGTGCAGTCAGCTCTTTTACCCACTGAACCATGTCCTCAGTCTCTATGAATCGTTTTGAACAGTGGCATATAAGTACTCTAAAACTTCAGCAATTATTGTAACTACTGACATCTAAAATATTAGTACATTGCAATGAGTACTATATAGTTACATAATATAACCTAATTATTAAATCATGAACAACTATAACTATAATATGTGTTATATAGTAATAAAAATAAAGTAATTTCTGAAATTCTATAACACTAATTACATGTCACGCAGGCAGAAATGAATATTAAATATATATGTACATTTATGCAAGCAAAAGCACTGACGGCACTGACTCTTAAAAGATGAGATCAATTTCAATGTAATTTATGATGCTTTCTTCCAGCACCTCAGCATACAGCATGTAAGCTCCCTGGGAATGTGCACATTCCAGTGTGGATGCCATTTCCATCAGGGTGCACGAACACAAGAGCATCTACTAGAGCATGGGAAGTCCCTCAGGCAGCACATTCCTGCAGAAAACTGACTCTCATGTCCTCATAAACCATCCATTGCCAAAAGATCCTCAACTAGGGGTCAGACAATTAATTTCTTAAGAGTTTTGGCCACCACGGTCTCTCTGACAGATAACACAAACGCAGGAATAGTCAATTTTAAAATGAGTATAGATGCATAACTATAAAACTTTATTGACAACAAGAGGTGGAAGGGTTGTATTTTGCCTACGCTTCCCTAGAAGTAAGAGCCTGGGTGAGCAGGTAGAGATGGCAGGGCTTGGGAGCCCTGCCAGTGGCCTTGACAATGAACTTCCCAGCACTGGGAACTAAGCAGAGCCCTAAGGACTCTCACTGACAGCTTTTAAGACGTCCCAGCCATGTGGTGAAACTAGACACAGAGACTCATAGTAATTCCTGAAGCATGAGTCCAACTCCCAGTGTTCTGTATATTGGTGAATGTAGGTCAAGATATTTATTCTGGGGGCCTGGAAGGGAATTTGAAAATCAGGGTGATGTCAGCAGTTAGAGAAGAAACCAGAGAAGAAAGCAGGGCAGGGAAAAAGCACAACCTTGAGATGGTGATTTCACAGTAAATATGCCACTCTCTGATAAGAAGAACTGGAGGTTTTACAGGGGTGTGATGTGGATAAGCTTATCACTGCAGGTGGGTGAGCCCAGGAGTGAACTGGTCTCTTAGAACTGCACGGGCCGTGCTGAGGCTAGCGGCACAAATTGTGTGTATGACTCCCATGCAGCATTTCCAGCCAGTACTGATGACCCTCCAGCAAGCAGCATTAGCAGGCAAACACCATCTAAGGGGATGCTAGTTCTCAATGCATTACCCTTTCATTTTTTATGGATAAGCATCGGACTTCCTTCAGTTCACCCCTCAAATGCCACAGATTTGGCAGAGGGAAATGACTAGATCATTTACCTGGGGTGAAATGTTCTTTGTTATTGCACCTCACCAATAATCCTGTTATTTCTAGACATAGAAACAGCTTTGCACTTTTGGGTCACCAGGGACCTGCTGAGAGTTTATGATATCTTTGGACCCACCCAGTGCATTGTGGGATACATTCTCCTCATTACACATGATGGTCACTTAGGGAATAGACAGTGGCAGGTGATTCTAAAGCTAGATCCAAACAAGCCAACAATGAGTTTCCAATTGTCTCTCCCTATCTTCCTCTTGTCCCAGATGCTCAGATACCCATTCATCCTAGGACTGCCTGGAGAGCTTTTTGCTTTGCTTGACAGTGATGATGCTGAGTCAGGGCTTCAGAGAATAGCATTTCCTCCCACCACGCCATCTAGAGGAGCAACTCACTTGGCTCACGGTGGTAAGGTGTCCAGGGCAGCTCCTTCACTTTGGCCTCGTTCTTCTGCATTCTACCCAAGGTGGATAGAACTAATGCTCGAAGTTATAGCCATGACCCATAAGACCATGGGATCCATTTCTTTACATCCTGAAAACTGTTCCAAGTTCTCTGTACTTGGCTCTCAGGTTATACATTTGAACCGAGGCATGCTGGGCTGCCTCCATGGTAGATGAGCAATTCTCCCTCACAGCAGAGTTGTGTTTTCTGGTTCAAAGTTGTTGGGTCTAGACACAGCAAGGGAACTAGGATGTGTTGGGTGCCATCTTAGCTACGTATACCTTCTCTCAACCAGCTCCCACCTCAAATCAGCCCCAGAGAAGCACATTCCGGTTCCCTGGCTCTGTCTAGATGGTGTGTATGACATGCGTATGTCTCCCCGACTATAAACTTGTGCTACTGAGATGAAGTGCTAGGGCGACCCAGGTCTCCTTTGATAAATATTGACCTCTCCAGTCCTATCCTACCTCCCATGAAAAACAGCATCCGAAGTTCACTAATTCTCACATCTGCCAGACACAGTGCTTTTTGTCTGACTCACCATATTTCACAAACATATTTCAATCTCTGATTTAGGTTGAGAAAATTGAAGTTTAGGGTTGAAGTGACATCACCATGATTGCGAGGCTGGTAGAGGGCAGGGTTGTGAGTTTTACTCTCACACCCCAGAGCTCTATCTTATTACATCTGCAGCCCGGAGAGAAAGAGGCAAGGCACTGGGAGGCAGGTGTAGGGAATGCATCTTCCATGCTGCAGAGTGAGAGCAAGGCGTTGGGATGTGGGAACATTCACTAGCTTCTCTCCTCTGCTAACCTTTCTGTCAATTGTTTCCTGGCCGCGGTAGGAAGCTATGTCATACAATCTTTACTATCAGACAGCATGCTGAGAACAACTGTGCTCCTAGCTTCACCATTCAGGAAAAAGGCTTTTCAAGAGAATAAATGACTGTTTAAAACTGTAGCACTTCTGCTGTGGTGTGAATGTGAGCCATCTCCATAGGCACACATGTCTGAACACTTGTTCCCCAGCTGGTCTGGTTGTTTGGGGACATATAGAAGCTTTCGGAGTACAGCTGTATTAGCAAAAGTGGATCAGTGTGGACATCCATAACCCATAACAGTTCAGAGTAAAAACAAAAGCAAAATACAGAGCAATAAAAATCCCAACATTTTTTATTAATTCTTTGAAATTCATGTATGGATACTGTATATCTTGGTCATGTTTACCCCAAATCTCCCTTCCAGCTCTTTCCAGGGCCCTCCTATCATATCTCTTCCCAAACTTCATGTTTACATTCAATAATTAAAGAAAGATCTACTGTGTCTCAGCAGTGCTGATCATATGCGTGTGGGGTCATACATGGCTTACGAAGACTCTATCAGTGGCCATACTATTAAACAAAAGTAACTCTCTCTCCTCAGAAGGCACCAGCTGCTGCTTGGAAAGTGTGGAGCGTACGGTGCTTTGCTGACTTCTTTGGTCTGCTTCATAGCTTGATTTTCACCCTCTTATGACTTGTTTACCTACTCGTTCTGCCACACCCGGCAGAATGACTTCTACCTCCATCAGCATTCCACATCTATCATCTGCATGTGCCTTCAGTCTCCTCTGTCACTGCTCAGATCCCGCAGTACCTCTGCTCCTGGTGAGGTGGGACAGTCCCCGGGGAGCAGCTCAGAAAGTTACCTGACAGCCAGATGTGCTCTGGCCTCCTACCAGTTGGCCCACATGGGCTTTGAAAACCTTTTCCAACGTTAGAGTTCATGATCCCCGTTCAAACAGCTCATATCTTGCATGTTTACTTTGTTTCAAGTTTGGAAAGCCCATCGTTGTTGACTGGGGCTTGTACGGTTTGACTCCTGGATACTCTTGGTAGAGTCTCCTCCTCTACCTCCTCCTGATCGTGGCAAGAAGAGCCAAATCACATTGTAAACTGGGGTAGCTCCGACGGTATTTTTGTATTTTATTAAAAGCATTTTATAAATGACAAACTTTGGATGACTTTGCACGGATGCCTGCAACTAGTTTGAAGAAAGCCCAAGCGGATTCTTGTAATTGAGTCTAGTCTAGTTTACACCAGTAACACAGCCTGTACAGCCCTGGGTAAAATGTTAATGGCATTGTGCTCGACGTTAATCCCTCCCTCCAGTGTTGGAAGCTGGTTTATCTTAGTTGCCTGTAAGCCCCAATTCTAACCTTCTGTATTGGCTCCTTTTCTGTTGCTGTGATAAAATGCCATGGCAAAGGCACCTCATACAAGAGTTTACCTGGGCATATGGTTCAAGGGTTAGAGTTCATTGTGGAAAGAGGCATGCTAGTACCAACATAAATCTACTGGCTCACATCTTGAACCCTAATCATGAACTGGAAGTGTCAAGGGGATTTTAATCTCAAGGCCCATGTCTGGTGATGTCCTTCCTTCAGTAAGGCTGTGCCACCTAAATATACACACACAGCACTGACGTGGGATTCCCCTCTGTATGCTATGCATATGTTTTATTACCATTGGTTGTTAAAGAAGCTGTTTTGGCCAATAGCTTAGTAGAGTAAAGCCAGGCAGAAAATCTGAAAATAGATATAGACAGAAAGTAGATGGAGTCAGGGAGATATCATGTAGCTGCCGAAGGAGAAGGACCTGGAAGCTTTCTGGTAAGCCACAGCCTCGTGGCAATACACAGATTAATAGAAATGGGTTAATTCAAGAGGTAAGAGTTAGTTAATAGGAAGCATGAGCTAATAGGTCAAGCGGTGTTGCAATTAATACAGTGCCCATGTGATTATTCGGGTCTGAGCGGCCGGGAAACGGGAGCCGTCTCTGCCTATACAGCGTCACCGACTGACTCCAAACATTCAAAGATCCAAGACTACGGAGAACTTTCTCATTCAGCCACCACACCTCTCAAACAGGTGTCTCAACCCTTTCCACCCTTGCACCCCATCAATGTGAAATTGAAACTGAACTATGACAGTACTGTGATTAGGCTATGGTTTCAGGAACAATCCTTTGGCTTCTCTTCTAGGAAATACAATGCACAAAAGCTTTTATTGTCTCAGTTTCAAAGCCTGCAGCCACCCTGCGAAGCAGACTCTTTAGAAGGCAAGCCCTACAGCCTCAATTTACAGCTGACCACACCTTACACAGGTCCCCACTAACACAGTTACCAGCCCATGGGCATGGAATATGCTTCCCTCACTGGCACAGGCAAATATACCACAGGCTGATAGTAGTCATAGAATCAACTAAATAGCACATTCCAAAAATTCAGCTGTGTCAAATGGTTGCGATCTCATTCTGACTTAAAAGTGGAAAGAAAATGCCACCTCAGTAGGAAAAAAAAATCTCTTTTAAAAAAAATCCTTGATGTTTTCTCTACAATTGTATTGTGCCAACATAGTTTTTTAACATAATTTTTTTATTGATTCTTTGGGAATTTCTCGCCATGTACCCCAGTCCCACTCATTTTCCCAGTCCCTCTGTATCTGCTTTTTACCCTTGTAGGGTCCCCCTCAAAGAAAAACTGAAAATATAATAAAAAATAAAACTAAAATATTAAAAACAAACAAACAAAAATAAAACGAAACAAACAAAAAGCAAACCAAAACCCACTTTGTTCCTCCATCTCTCTCACCTGTCCATTGCCTCTTCATTCATCTATGGCATTGGGAGCTGCTGTGTATCATGCCATATGCATGCATGCAGTCCACACAGCTTTACTTGCAAATGTTCATTGTGTAGTGTATGGTTGGACAGATTCAAGACCTCTGGCTTCTGGCACAGCATTAATACTGGACCCTCACAGAAATTCCTCTCGGATATCCTGCTGTTGGCCCGAGTCATGTAGATCCTACAGCGATGCTTGCGTGGGACGAGTCCCCTTGTGCACTTCATCAGGTCATAGAGTAGATGTGGAGTGCCGACTCAAAGCCCTGGATGTGTGTCTGGGTAGTAGCAGAGTTGATCTGACCTGGCTGTTGGGACCATGCCCTGCGGATGAGAGCCAGAGCCAGCTCTCCCCAACCCCATATGAGGGGTGGGGCCAGATTTCCCAAGTGAGGATGTGGGGCAGCTCTCTTACTAGGGGCAGCGCCAATCAGTTCTCCCTTGACCCCTTGCCAGGGTTACCAGGTACTTTACCTCAGGGCTGGTGAGAGGCAGGGTCAGTTCTCTGATAAGAGGGGAGGCTCTCCCTTGACCAGTGAGCGGTGGGGCCAGCTAGCTCAGTATGGCCCTTATGCTTCAACAAACGGTTCAACACATGGTTCTCATCGGCTCCTGTGGTAATATGGGCAAGGGACATCAGCACAGACCCCAGCTACGGCAGACCCCAACACAGCCATCAGCAGCAGCCTGGATCCAGAAGTCACCATGGCTCTGGGAGACAATGCAGGCCTCTCAGATCATCAGGAGCCTAGCAGCAACATGGTCCCTGGACTCCAACAGCCAACATATTGCTTAAAGTTGGTTTACAAATCTGTTGTCTAAGACATGGATACAACTGACATGGATAATTTAAGAAAATATAATTCTCCATTTACTTAGATCATTTTGTAGGAGACCTCTTTGGGGAGGCCTAATAATAGATCATGCCACAGCCCTCAAGAAAGTACCCTGTCCCCAGCATCCATCAACTGCTGATAGCTCCTTAGCTAGGGTTGGGGCTTTATGTGCCCCTCCTCCATCCATATCTGAGTGCTGACTGACGTGGTCTTGTGGAGGGAGGGCTAGGGCAGATAACCACAGCTGCTGTGAGGTCGTAGGTGCAATAACAATGCCATGCCCGGAAGACGGCATCTCCCAGATTCCCTCCCCATTCCATCCTGCAGCTCTTGCAATCTTTCTACTTCTTCTGACAGAGCCGTAAGGTTTTCACGCAGTCTTAGTTTGTAGCTACCCTTCTTTCCACCACTACTCCCATCACCATCCTTGCTTAAAATCTTCCCTCACCGATGCTTTCCCTCATCCTTTCCTCTCTCCAACCCTATCCCCCATTACACCTTTCTACCCTCAGTATCCACATCACCTCTTTCTCTCTCCTATCCCCACCCCACTCCACTAAAACGTTTCTACTCCCAATATTCCCCCTCACTCCTATTCTACTTAAAATGCTACCCTTAGTACCTCCCTTCCCCCATCTGGAACCTTTTCTTTGGCTTAATATGATATAGAGATGAAGGTTGACAGGTAGGGTACATATTTTCCTGGTCTTTGCCTGAAAATAGAAAGCTTGGTTCTGCTTATGAATCAGTGTTTGGAGAAGAGACAATGCAGACACTTGGTTTCTACAGCCAGTGTGATGTCATGTGTGTCAACAGCTTGTTAGGGATGCTTTGAATTTCACTGTCACTTAATAAAAGCTACTACATTGAAATCACACACACCACAGCAGTGGTGCAATTCAGTCTGCTTTGTAACAAAATTTCTTTGTGTCAAACTAAAGTAATTTGAAGGATGAAAGCACACAGTATTAGCTGAGTCCCAGAAATTCAAATTAACATTACACACAGCATGAAATCATAGAACCTAGAAGCAGAGATTCCCAAATCTGGGAAAAAATATTCAAGATTATATATTCAGCTCCCAGACTCCCAGACCTTACAATAAAAATCCTTGACTCCTGTACTTAGGTCCCACAGCCAGGACAAGGTCAGACACCTGACTCGGGGCTTTCTGTACAGGTGTTCTTCCTTTCCAAATAAGAGCAGATCTCCCCAGATTCCATGGGAGCTTTGGCGCAGGGCGGCACACTGTTATTGCTTATATTAATGAGCTGAATCATGATACTTAAAGCAAAATCTTACTTGTTGATAGATGACACTAAAGGGTGTAACCTCAACAAAGAATGAAGATCTGAATGGAAAAGGAATCCAAAAGCATCCCTTCAGGGTGTGAGGTGAGTTACACATAGCTCTGATGAACAGCTTGCTACTAAACAAAACAGAAGAATAAAGATCCTTGAACAAAATTTCTAATTTTACAGATGAAAACCAAGCCCTCACTAATGTGATTCTGAGACAGTCTCTATTGTCAGTTCTACTGGGTTTGGAATTGCCTGGGAGACGCACCTCCGGGTGTGTCCCTGAAGAGCTTCTCAGAGAGGATTAACTGGAAGAAGCATCCTAAGCACACGGGTGACCCCATCCTCAAGATGTTTGCAGCCTTGTGGGTGCCATGGATGCAGTATTAGTCACATTTTGGCTTCTGTGATGAAATCCCTGGCAAAAGCAACTTAAGAAAGGAATGGGTTTTTTTTTTTGACTCATTGTTTGAGGTGCAGTTTATCATGGAGGAGAAGGCATGACATTCACAAGCAGGGAGCAAAGAGTGACGGATGCTGGTGCTTAGCCTGCTTTCTGTTTTACATCCGGCCCAGGACTCCAGCCTGAGGAATGCTGCACCAGCCGCCATATCCACCATTCCATTAGGGAACAGGACTTAGTTTCTCAGGTTTTCGTCTTTGACTTTCCAAACTTCTAACTGCATTCATCAAAACCACAAAGCACCAATATGCTAAACACAGACTTCAGAAGAAAAGGCTCCTGAGGCTGCACTGAGTCACACGAAGGTTTCATGATGCACATAGCCTCTCAGAGCCTCCATTTCCTTGGCAGATGCAATAGGATTAGATAGGTGGGACACAGAAGCCCTTCCCCGCCCCCCGATGCTGGTGTAATCTAGATCTGCATGTGTGTTCCACACAGATCGCCCTGCTTGCACGGCCTTTGCAGGAATGAGGTTGCTTCCCCTCTGGATGCTAATTGCCTTTTCAGATTATGGATCTCATTAAGCTCTTCGTGTCTTCGTTTTCTAGGCTCAGTAGTAATTGAGTGCTCTGTCATTGTTATGTTCACTATCCTGACAACATTTATTAAAATGAAGCAATTAACTATTGTCTTAAATGGAGTTTAGAGGTAAGGCTCATTAGACTTGGGCTCATTACAATTAACTTAAATGATAAATGCAAAATTATTTTATCCCAGCCTTACCCTGAAAATTTGTTCAGTTGGATTTCTCTAGAGCTGGCTTTCCTGACTCACGAAACAGCCAAACTAGTTAGGAATATTTTAGTGAAACACAATATTCATTTAAAAGATATTATTTTAAAAATGTAAAACCCTAAATTGGCTCACAGGAGTCCCTGCACTGTTAGCGTCTGAACCTGAGCTCACCTGGCCCCACAGGGTGCTGTGTAATTGGACTCAGTGGCTCTCTGAAGTCCAGAAGAAGGAAACAGGCTCAGGTTTTAAATACTGAACCCATTTTTTGCTTTCATTTTCACAGGAAATATGAGCCCTCTGCATGGGCAATAGGGAGAGTTCCTCTCTAGTCACTTGCTTCAAGCAAGGCAGGTCATTTAGTATGAAGAGATTTTCTACTGTGCTAATGAGTTACACAAAACTGTTTTCCCTGTCCCTTGCTGGATGACAGACATTATAGGTAATAGCTAGAAACACATCCCACCCCAAATCTTATGAAAAGGAAGTGGAAGTGTAATTTCATCAGGAATGGAACTGAAACATTTGGGGTTTCCTCATCTAAAGGGTTCTGTGGTTATGCTAATAGAGGTAAGAAGGAATCCTGCTGTCTTAGTTTCTTTTCTGTTGCTGAGATAAAACACACTGACACGAACAACATAAGGGAAGAAGCATTTATTTAGCTCATAGTCCGCCGCAGAAGGGAAGTCGCAAGAGCAGGGACTGTCGTCTGAAGAAGACAGCCATGGATGCGTGCATGCAATGCCCAGCTTTCTCTTCATCCACTTACTTAGACAGCTCAGGATCGGCTGCCTAGGGAATGGTGCCACCTACAGTGGGTTAGTCTCCCACCTTGGCTGATGCCATCAATATAATCCCCCACACACTCTGTGGCCTGTCTCCCAAGTGACTATAGATTTTTGTCAGGTTGACAGTTATCATTGAGCACCATACTCGTCAGACTGCAGAATGTGTTTCACTCCTGACAGATAGTGACTACCTATGTCTTCTTGTTTGTAGCCTGGCAAAATGTCACTTCCATGCTCTGAAAAATAAAGATGTTGAAGGAAATGCGATAATGAATAAAAACCCCCAGCCTCAGGCATAACAGACACACAATAGAAGAGTGCTCCCTTCAGCCTTGGCCCAAATGGATTATGTCAGTTAGCACAATCGGAAAGATACGACACTCTTTGTTCAGATATGGAGCACATGCTCATGTGTGTGTGTGCGTATGTGCACGTGTGTGTGTGTTTTCAGGCAGGATCTCATGTAGCCCAATATGGCCCCAGACTTGCTATGTAGCTAAGGATGTTTTTAGACTTATCTTATTCGTGTCTTCACCACCCAAGGTCTAGGATTCCAGCTGTGTGCCACCACCTAGTTTAGGAGTTTGGGCCAGCCACTATTAAAATTGTATGACAGCTTCTCAAAAATTTTTTTCTTAGAAAAGTCCTGCATGTAGTCTAGAACATCATTGTATATTCATTATCTCATCACTGTGGCAAAATTCCTCTTGTAAATAACTTATAGAAGAAAGGTTCCGTTTTATAGTACAGTCCATGGTGGTGAGAGGGTGGGGATCCAGAACTCACCAAGGTATAATCTGAATGTCTGCCATTCCGGTGCTTCCAGCGAGGCCCTCCATCCTTAAAGTTTTACAATTCTTTCACAGACATTATCACCAGCTGTGGCCTATGGTGTGAGCACATGACCCTCTGGGGGATATTTAACTTTCAAACCATCACACTTCATCTTGATGCCCCATCCATTGGCTCATGCGTGTCATTATGAAAAATGCACCCCAGCACCAGGGGGTTAGTCATTGCTTCTCCCGCTTCTCACTTTCTGGAAATATTCTATGCCTGATCTTCATCTTGCCTGTTTTCCACTCTCAGAGATGTAACCAGTGGTCCTGGTTCCTTACATGGTATAAGTACTATTAGAAACTGAGCTCTCAGCATGGCTTGTTGTCTGTGGGAGGGCCAATTAAATTTCCTTAGGCAATTTGCATAATGCCTTTATTAGAATTTATTAGATATTTTTCTCGTGGTTGGATTTTAATTATATGTTCAAAGACAGCTTATAACAGATGTACATTTACACTTTTTAGTATACATACATATACAGAGACATATTTTTTTCTTATTATTATTGGATGTCTGTGTGTGTATGTCTTATGTGTGGGTATAAAGATATAGTGCTGATATGGAGGTCAGAGGACAACTTAGTAGAATTATTTAACTCCTTTTGTCTTTATCTGTGTCTCAAGGATTGAATTTGAGTCACCAGGTTTGCATGGCAAACTAAGCCATCTCTCCAGCCCCCAAATCCATATTTATGTGTTACTTGTGTTTTATGGTCAGCTAAACATGAGGCCATATAATGTCTCAAACTCTAATTCCTCACCACACAGATCAATCTAACCTGAAGACTGAATTTTAAATAATGCAATAAGAAAATTATTATTATCTGTAGCCCAGGGAATCATGTTCTCACGGCGACAGATAGAGACTTGTCCAGAGCATGAGTCTATCAGCATCCAGTGTAACTGGAACTTGAGCCTTAGCCATTTGCCTGGGTGAGAACAAGATAGATTAGGCTGTGTGAAAAACTGTGTAAAAAATGTTAACAGCTTAGTGATCCCACACTGACCTCTGGTTTGTGTGACATGGAGACTGAGTGGCAATGGCACTGTCATTTCTGCACAAGATGCTCTTGGCCAAAACAGACACAGTGGCCTTGCCTAAGTTGAATGATATCCAGGAAGTGAAACACCCCTAGAGAACCCAGCAAAGAAAAAAATCAGAGTTTTTATAAATAGCCTTAACAAGTACCAGTGAAGATAAAAGCTGCATATTTTAAATGCTTGTGTGTGTCTGTCTGTCTGTCTCTCTCTCTCTCTCTCTCTCTCTCTCTCTCTGTGTGTGTGTGTGTGTGTGTGTGTGTGTGTGAGAGAGAGAGAGAGAGAGAGAGAGAGAGAGAGAGAGAGAGAGAGAGAGAGAGATATGTGGGGGAAGTAGGGAATACATGTGAGAACAGGTGTCCTCTGAGATCGAAAGGGGGTGTCAGATGCCCTGCAGCTGGAGTTGCAGGTGGCTGAGCTGAGAGGAACAGAACTTGGGTCCTCTCCATGGAGCCATCTCTCCAGCCACTGAAACTTTCACATATTTACACGTGATCTTTAAAACATTTTGCTATCCTTGGGCATGATTGACATAGAAAAGCAGCACATGTCTAAGGCATGTAGTGTGATGGGCTTGGAGATGAACATACCACCCACATTCATCACTGTAACCTATCCTCGTATATCATCTGCATATGGTTCCTCTGCCCTTTTATTAGTTCTGTGCTGATCAAAACATCACAATATTTACCCGCTGGCACGTTTTCCCTTCGGTATTGTGAAAAAAAATTAAATGTATGCCCTGGCAATGCTCAAGTAAGCATGGGCAGCCCATATATGGTGGTTCTGTTAAACTAGTCCATGTTGGGTTTCATGGTCTAAGTTGATGAGGATGACTGACCAGGTCTCTTCCTCAAGAGGGCACCAGATCTCATTACAGATGGTTGTGAGCCATCCTGTGGTTGCTGGGAATCGAACTCAGGACCTTTGGAAGAGCAGGCAGTGCCATCTCTCCAGGCCCCCTTTGGTACTATAATGGACATTATATTGGTAATTTGTTGTGTGCTGTCTGAACTCACTGAGAAGCCAGCTCAGAAAGTGGAGTTGGCTCCCCAACTCCAGGCTTGTTTGTATCAAGTGTTCTCTAAGCCCTTTGTCTGGGGATGGGTTGGCTTTCCTAATTCTGTGACAGGAAGGGTAAAACAGCACAACAGTTAAAACCCTGTGTCCTTGATAACAGGTAGAAGGTAAACCATTCTGATGTTACTGTTACTTATCCCATGACATAAAAATGCAAACGTTCAGTCATAGGAAAAACAGCTTTGTAAAGTCTGGCCATGGAGAGAAAACTCACTGGGCACTCCATCTATAACGAGATCTGAACGCCTTCAGTCATTTTCTGCTGGATGTTGTGGGCTCCTGATTTGATGATGTCGTTTCTGTCTGTTGCTACTTACCATCTATCTATCTGTCTATTATCTAGCTATCCATCTTTCAATACTTGCTATTTTTCTTTCACTTACACTTGCTGCATACTTAATAAACTCACTTATTAATACCTAAAAACATGACTACCATAGATCATCTTTCTGACCCCCACAGCGTTCTTGACAGGAAACCTGAACTCTCATCCCATTGCTGCAATGCTCACAGTAGACAAGACTTGAAAATGTGTGTCCACTGATGGGTATATGGCTAAACACATGTGGTGTACAGTGGAAGATTATTCTGCTTTGAAATAGCAAAGCAGACCTGCTGCTTATGACAAGGAATGTGATCTGGAAGGATGCTCTACTGAATTAAACAGGCCAGGAACTGGGGGACAAACATCTATGACCTCACTTACATGGGCATCCCAATATAACAAAAGTCTGCAGGATCAAAGATGAGCAGTGGTTTCCAGAAGCTGGGAAAACAGTAAGAGCCCAGGAGTCCTAAGCTAAGATCACGGTCTTCCTGAGACCCAGGCACTGAGAGGTTTGCTCTCATTGATTTTTCTGAGTAAGAAACAATGAAGAAAAATAAATATTTGTTCTTTCTCTCCTGCTATTCACTGAGCAAAACTGTAAAATGCAAAGTGGACCTGCAGGGCTGCACCAGCCCCTTGCCTGTTATTTACTAAGTGTATTTAGAATGAGATAATATTATGCATTTGTCTTTTGGCAATTATTTGAAAACTGGTTCTCATTGTGTCTCCTTTTCTAACCCACTACCTTGAGGGGACCTCTTTCTTTCACACAACAGAAACCCGGGGGTCCTTGCACAGATGATGACCTGAACCTGCAGGGGAAGAAAGAAGCCACCTTGCAGACCTCTGACTCTGCTCAGTTCCTGTTGTGTCTTCAGCTCCCTCCTCACAGACCCAGGCTTCCTCAGGCTCCCTGTAAATTATCTCTTAGTAATCTGTTATCTAGTGATGTCTTCCAAAAGTGTTTGCACACAAAGGGAGAACTAAGAGAGCTGGCACCTAGCATAACCAACCCAGGGAGAGTGTCTTATTGATGTCATGGGGACAGCTAGCAGGACCATAACACAGGGTGGCCTTTGGGGAGGGACCACTGGCTTTGCAGAGTGTCCACAGAGCTGAGTGCAGGAGCATGGTGGGAGAGTATGGTGACACTGTGATCCCCCAGTGTTTTGATTATGTACCCAGAGAGCTTAGCACTGCACGTGATTCCCAAACTCAGAGAAAATAAATGTAGAAAAATCAAAAGAAACTCATCAGGTTAGAACCAGCCAAGAGGCTCTAGGTTTCTGCCCCCTGAGCCTTCTGGTAGGTCCTTGTACCTTGGTGGCTGTTATGTCCAAATCTGCAAAGTCCCCACGAAAGCCAACAAGGAGACCGAGTCCCTTATGTAAAAGCAAAGAGCCTTAATTTTAAGCAAGTTTGCAAACTTGATCTCTCCCAATGTCCAATGTATTGGAATAAACGGAGAGCCCCGAGCTCAGTTAGAATTGGGTTTTTATAGTAGTAAAGGTGGGGGTGAGAGGTTTCTGAGGTCCACGACCCCTGATTGGCTGACATTTGTCTAGGGGTGTCTTGGTGAGTGTGTGCTGGCAGGTGATCCTATCTACATCAGTTGGAATGTTACGCATTTCCTTTGAATGGTCTGTTCTTGAGTGGAGGTCAGGTAATCTCAGTTTGTGGTTCTTCCTGTAGCCAGGTATTGCATCAGGGCAAACTACTGAGACTCAGGCCTCTTATTAAATTTATCGATGGCTGAGTTTTACTCAGGCAGGTGATAATGATTGGAAGTAAAGAACTTCCTTTGGGTGACCTGCCCATACTTAGCGTATCATGGCTGGCTCCCACAGTGGCAATATTTTCCCAAGAAAATAGCCAACTGTTCCTGTGAGAAAGAGCAAAGGGGTTGGAAGTGATTGGCATCTTCTCACTCATAGTTGTAGTAGGGGATGCAACCTTGTTGGGCCATGATTGTCTCAGGGCCTGTACTTCGAGGCCTGTGGGATAGAGAAAAGCCTGGCTTGAGTTTGCATGAGGATGGGACAGCAAGGGCTGGGTGGATGCTCCTCCAGCAAGAGGGAGGGTTTGGCTGCCTCTCATTGGCTGGAGGTACCCCCACATCTCAGGATGTCACTTGGCATATATAGGCTGACACTCATGGTAGTGGACTGAGTTCCTGCTTTGACTCAACTCTATCACTTCTGATTATCCTGCATCATGGGGCTGTGGAATGGGCAGATAGCACACTCACCTTTCCCTGGGGAATAAGGAGGCTCAGGAAGCCTAGCACAACCTCACCTGTGAACACAGTTCAGGCACAATCTTTCTTCACAATGTCACTCTTGAGGCTCCTTGGGGTGCAATTCTTTCATTTGCATTAATGATTAATTTGTGAATGGAGTTACTGACCAAAGTGTGTGTCAATTGTATATGTATTATGAGCAAAGAGACCATTTACTAAGCAACTAGCATGTTTGATTCTTGGATGTACTAACCCCCACAGTCCTCAGGGCCTTGGTAGGAATATGAGACATCAAGATACATATTCCTCCAAGAGTCTGAACTGAAACCCAGGAAGCCTATGTTTGGGGGGCTCATGGTCAGACTTCCTCTGTGACAGTCACCAGGAGCCCTGAAGTGAGCTTGACCCTCTTGTTAGTTGATTATAAACGGATCTACAATAGCTCAGAACCTGCCTCCAGTCACATCAGAGGCATTTCTGGGTACCCTATATATTCTCAATCTCTGTGTATGGTTTTATAGAAAAGGGACTAAGACTGGAGTATAGTAGCTGGGATGTATCTCAGTGGCAGGATGCTTGTCTGCCATGAGAGAGATCCTGGGTTCCATACCCAGGATGGCAGATATAAAAGGGTTTGCCCTAACTTGGCTCTGACCTTAGCACGCAGCAGCCTTCTGTTTTCAACTTTTGCCCTGGTAGTTCTTAGTGCAATTCTATGTTCATAGAACACTGTAGCCCTCCCTGATTATTCCTCTGCCTGGAAGAAAGCATAGAAGGCAAGGGATAGCCTGATAAAGAAAGAGAAAACCCCTAGGACAGGAGCAAGCCCTTCCAGAGTCAAGCTCGCATGGCATCAGTTTGCAGGGATGTAGAAGTTCATCCTTCTCTATGATTTTGGAAAGCATGGGAGCTTCCCAAAGGTATCTGTATAAGAGGCAAGGCAGATCTGTGTAGAGTGAATGAATTAGAAACAGACCCAACTAAGTCTCATTCTTTTTTCAGTTCCATCCAAACATTCACAGGTGTTGCTAAAATTCCTTCCCAGGGGAGACAAACAATGCCTACCCCTCTACCTAAGATTCCAACTACATTCCCCCAAAGTTCACCCTGTGGAAACAATGAGTTTATTGGACATCCTTCCAAAGTATAGCTGTGGGGTTACTTACTGAAGGATGGGTAATCTTCCCCAAAAGGTCACAATAGAAAGCAGGGATAACGGTATTTCCATAGCTGCATAGAGATGGAGTACCATGAGCTATATTCTTACCTCCCACCAACCCCCAGGCAATTAGGGCAGAGTTGCACACAACAGATGGTGTGGAGCAGCCAAATACTCAGTGAGGGTCTCCGGACTCTCCCCATCCCTCTATGAAAGGCTGAAATAGTCAACGAGCTTAGGCAGGATGATCTTTTGCAAATAGGCACAGCTGAACCTCCCAAGATGCTGTGGTTTGGCACAAAGGATCATCATGTTCAATAATAGTTGGGCATATTATAAAATGACAGATGTCTGCATCATCTTCCTGCCCAGATACCGCCCTGTGTTAGCCTTGGTATATTGTCTGAACTATTCTCTTGGTGGAGTTATGCTCTAACTGCTTTGGAGCAAGTAATGGATTACTTTGGGAATCTGGTGGGTGTTAGATTGTCCTGCTGAGAATCTACCCAGATGCTCCAGTACAAAACCCAGGGCTTGCCCCTAGAGCTGAGAACCTTGAGACCAAACTTTTGTCCTTGAATGAAAACATCACTGTTTCCTAAAGTCGGTCTTTAGGAGGAAGCCCTCTGTTGGGACTGTGCATTAAAGATGACATCTCCTCAGGGTCTTTTTATCAGAGACCAGCAGATCAAGCAGTAGCTGATTCTGATGGAGAGAGGGGCTCCCTTTCTGTGAAGGACAGGCCTTCCTGAAAGAGGATTGTAGAAAAGGTAATATAAGCTAGAGTAAGACTGAAGTATTGCTGGGATGGGGTCAGGGCAGACAGTCCATGCAGGACCATCTAAGTCAGACCATCTTGCTTCAACCTTTTATCTACGACAAACCTTTAAACTGAATGATTTGCAACTGTAGTTTTGGGTTCTTAGAAACACATTCTGTGTCCTGGACACCAAGGTTATCATACTACTTCCAAGAGATTTTGCTGACTTTGATCAATAAACTGAGTCCTACAAAGACCAAGTGGATTGTCCAAGGACACAGAAGGAGCAAATTTCAAACTACAAGTCAACTTAGAACCTTATGATAAACCTGAAGGCCTGAAAAACTTCAGCACTCTTAACATGACATAAATGGTATCATGTTACAACTACACTATGCAAACACCTGCCTGCTGTGGGGAGCTCTATGATTCCCACATGTGAGGTAGCTAAGATGCGAGACATGCCATTGTGTCTCCTTGAGGAATTTCTATCTTAATTAAGAAGAGAAGAAGAGTCCCTAGGAAGTTAGGGTTCTTAGTTTTCAACCTGATCTGTGGCTTCCATGACAGGCTTTACATGTTTTCAAACTATGCAAATATTATCTTGAGTTACTCCTAAAATATGTGAGTCCACATATATTTTTTTAGTTTTTACATAATACTAAAGAGACATTTTAGGCATTGAGCAATAAGTGAGTTGTGAAGGATTACTGAGGTTAATACATATTAGTGACAATACAGCAAAGGAGCTATGAACACCCTTCATAGATTTCTGGGCAAAAGTCTGCAATGGCATATATGCCACCATGGAAGCGTTGAGCAGGCAAGACTCCTTGGGACTAGGCTCGCTTTTACACTATGCTTGTTTTGGGAACAGAATCTGATGTTATTGTGAACTCAATTATGACATCTCATTTCTTAAAAAAAGACCCACACATATATGTATGTATATGATGTATATGTGTATGCATATATGCTGGTATGAGTGTATGTGAAAGTGTGTGTGTGTATGTGTGTGTTTTTGTACCTGCAGAAGCCTGAAGAGGGCATCAAATCCCTTGGAGCTAGAGTTATAGGTAATTCTGAGCCTCCTATGAAATAGCAACATATGATCTTAACTGGTTAGCCATCTCTCCATCCCAATGTTTTATATTAGTCTATTTAATTTATTTGCGTGTGTGTGTGTGTGTGTGTGTGTGTGTGTGCTGGTGCTTGCTGAGATCATAAGAGGGCATTGGATTTCTTGGAACTGGAGTTACAGGCATTAATGAACTGCCCAATCTGTATGCTGGGATTTGAACTCTGGTCCTCATGATTGAGCAGTAAGCATGCTTAAATGCAGATCTTCCTCTCCAACTCCCCCAGCTTATTAATTTTGAAGTTAGAAATTTGAATTAGTTTACATTATAGTTATCAGTTCAGTCTTTAAGTAATAATCAACCTAAAGATATTTGCATTCTCTGTATTTGTGCTTATCACTCCACTAATTAAAATTTGTAGATATGACCACATTGTAACTCCATTAGTCATCACTACCCTCACGCTGCCAACAGTGAACAACACACAGACACACTCAGGTGCAGAGGATCTTGTGTTTCCCACACATGGTTGGATCAGAGCTAGTCAGTCATCTCTGAAGATTTCCTTGTTCTACTGAATGTCAGATCAGTGCATGTTAGCTAGTTTGTTGTTGTTGCTGCTGTTATCAAATATTAGGTAAAAATGTAGCTTAAGAGAGTCTGGTGGTTTCAATGAGAATGTCCCAGATCGTCTCAGGCATTTTAATAGTCTATCTTCAGTTGGTGCTGCTGTTTGGCCAGATTTAGGAGGTGTGGTCTTGCTGGAAGAAGTCTGTCACTAGAGGCAGGCTTTGAGAGCTTAAAACTTCACACCATTTCCAGTTTTCTTGCTCTGCTTTGTGCTTGTGGTCCAAGATGTGTGTTCTGAGCATCACACCCCTACCAACATCCCTGTTTGTTATTCTCATGCTTTCTGCCATATACGCTCTTATTCTCTGGAACCATAAGCCTCCTAAAGCTTTCTTCTGTAAGTTGCCTTGGTCATGGTGTTTTATTAGAATAGAAAAATAAATAAGAAAGAAAAGATTTATTCTGGTTCACACAGTTCCAGGGGATACAGCCCATCATGGTGGAGATGGTAGGACACCAGGAAAGCGAGGTAACTTGTTGTATTGTGCCTGTAGCCAGGAAGCAGAAAGAAAACAGGAAGCAGAGCCAGGCTGAGGCAGTGCAAGGCCCATCTCCAGTGATCTAATTCCTTTAGGTAGGCCCCATTGCAAAGCCTGCTTCCAGCTCTGGACCAAGTTTTCCAACATATGAACCTCAAGGGTTATTTCACATTCTAACCATAGCAGGCCGTGAATAAAAGCATTTGATGGTTATAGCATTAAAATGTAAAACGACAAGGGCTGGGGAGATTGTTACGCTTGTAACATATTTGCCTGGCAAGAACAAGGATTGATAGTGATCCCCAACTCCCAAATACAACCCCAGTGTACTGGGGCATGCCTGTGATTTCAGTGCTGGGAAGGCAGAGACAAGAGGTTCCCTGAGCTTACTGGCTGATCAACCTGGCTTAAAGCACAAGTTCCAGGCCAAGAGAGACAGCCTGTCTCTAAAACCAAGATGAATGACACCTGAAGAATAATAACACTCTAGGTTGACCTCTGGCCTCCACATGTATTTGTACCCCCTCTGCACATATATGTGCATATATATATATATATATATATATATATATATATATATATATATATACCACCTCTGCACATATATGTGGACCCCACATACAAACATGTTCACACTGATACACAAATACACATACACACAAATAAGACAGCATGACTGGCCATATTCAACATTGCCTTCAATGTATGTAGAGTAATGAAGTCATTGTAGACTGTGGCTGTCTGAGATGGTTCCACAGAGGCAAAATAAGTTGTTTGATTGATGATTGACTGGTTTAGCTAGAGATCTAGAAATGGCCTGAGCCCGGTGTAAAGAAAGATACTTTAAATCAAGGAAGGACTTCAACAGAGGATCTGTACAGATCAGTGGTCTCTGCAGGATGGAAAGAGGATGTGTCCATTAGTGAGAGACCACAGGGTGTTCCAGAGACAAGACTGGGTAGTGATGAGAGACTGACAGTGTACTACAGCACCAGAAGAATGTAAAGTGTTTCTTTGATACACTCACTACCTGTCTCCAATCCTGTTTGTCTCTGCAGACCTCTCCTTGCCATTGCTGGCCATGTGCAGAATCTTCATGCATCAATGGTTTTACTAGTAGATAGATGATCCTACAGAAAGCAGATCATATCACAGCTAAGGTCAGCCCAACCCAGCAAACTCAAGCGTGTTCTTGGCATTGTGGGCAGATTCTCACCCCAAGGACAGGTTCTGCATGGTAATTTCTTCTTGGACTGAGATCTATCTGAAGAATGCAACTGTCCCAGGAAGTTCAGGTTTTCTACTAGAATGAGATTTGGAACCCACTTCCTCTACAGAATCCAAATTCCATTGAGAATTCTCTTGTACTGTTTGGGTATAGTGAACAAATTGTTAATAAGGCAGAGTCAACTTTTATGAATTACTTTCAAAAATGTTATTAAAATGAGGCAATAAGAGTTATAAAAAATCACTGCACAAACCACTAAACCCTAAAATAAAATATTATTAGCCAAGTTCATGAGCTAGGCAGAGCCCTTCCCCAGTGCCTCTCTTGCACTTAGGAAGCTAGGCACAGTTGCAAGATGAAAGCTTCTTGGTAGTTGGCTGCTGCTGGTAGTTTTACTAAGTCTATGTTTATCCCTAAAAATACATCTATGAGCTCAATTTGTCACAGAGTACTTTCATAATCCATTTTTATGAATTTTTCTCCAAAAGTCATGTGTAAAATCATACCTGGTAATACACATTCATATTGATCAATTTTGTTTGTGTTTACTATTTTTTTACCCTTCTGTATGAATGTGAGTATTCTGTAATGTTTATTAGTTATTTTAAACAATGTAATCTGTATTTTTCTGCTTGGAGGTTCATTAATATTTGCTAACATGACCTTCACTACTGTCTCCCTGCGACAGAGTCATTTGAGAATGGAGACCCCAGAACATGAGCACGTGTAAACCTGACAGCATGCTGGGGGCAGAGGGCAGTCTGGATGGAGTTTCCCTCTCAGAGACTCACTCCCCCAGTGAGCACCTTCTTGGCTTTTCATTGAGGGATGGAGCAGTACAGCCCCAGGGAGCCAGGTGAGCAATGAGTGACTGACTCACGAAAGGTGGTCAGAGGTGCTCCCTTTTCTGGGATGGGGAGGGTGGGGAATGTCTTCAGAAGGAGGCCAGTTCATCTACATTTTAAAAGACAAGCATTGGTCCAGAAGAGGTTTTTGCAGTGGGGCCTGGCCAGCAGAAGGGCATCTGAGGCTGGAGGGAAGGCTGTGGGGAGCCTGAGCCCTCCTAGACAAGTGAAGACTGGGGAAGTGGGGGAGGGCTGGGCTCCAAGTGATTTGATTAGGAAGCAACAGGACCCAATTTTGTTTAAGAAGAACCTTCTGGAATTCTTTGTTTTACTCTTTTTTTGTCGTTTTATGTGAGTGTGAGCAGAACAATGTATGTGTTCATCTAACTGCCGGTACCACTTGAAATCTTTTTTTTAAAATATCATACATACTTTTTATTTTTTTAAAGCAACCTTTTTTCATGTTGCATACCGATTCCAGTTCCCTCTCCCTTTTCCCTCCTCTCCTCCAGCTCTCCCAACCTTCCACTGAACACACCCCATCCACTCCTCAGAGAGGGTAAGGCTTCCTATGGGGAGTCAACAAAGTCTGGCACATCACTTTGAGGCAGGACCAAGGCCCTTTCCCTATATTTAGGCTGAGCAAGGGATCCTTCTAAAGAGAATGGGCTCCAAAAAGTCAGTTCAAGTACTAGGGATAAATCCTGGTCCCACTGCCTGTGGCCCCACAGACTGCCTCAGCCACACAACTGTCCCCCACATTCAGAAGGTCCAGTTTGGGTCTATGCATGCTTCCCTGTTGTCAATCCAGAGTCAGTGAGCTCCCACTAGCTCAGGTCAGCTGTTTCTGTGGGTATCTTCCTCATGGTCTTGACCCCTTTGCTCATATTATTGCTCCCCCCTCTCTTTGACTGGGCTCTGAGAGTTTGGACCAGTGCTAGCTGTGGTTCTCTGCATCTGCTTCCACCCTTTGCTAAATGAAGGTTCTATGATGATAATTAAGGTACTCATCATACCATAATTAAGGTAATCATACTACTCTGATTACAGGGGAAGGCCAGCTCAGGTACCCTCTCCACTATTGCTTAGGGTCTTAGCTGGGGTCATCCTTGTAGATACCTGGGAATTTTCCTAGTGCCAGGTTTCTTGCTAGCCCCATAATAATTCCCTCAATCAAGATATCTCTTTCCTCGCTCTCTCCCTTTCTCTCTCTCTCTGTCCTTCCCCCATCTCACATCCAGTTCCCTCATGTTCTCCTTCCCACTTCCCCACTGCCTCTCCCCTTCTGCCTTTCCTTCTCTCTCCCTCCCCCCATGCTCCCAATTTTGTCAGGAGTTCTTATCTATTTCCCTTCCTGGGGGATCCATGTATGTCTCTCTTACAGTTTTTCCTTTTTACCTGGCTTCTCTGGGGTCATGGATTATAGGTTGGTTATCCTTTGCTTTACGTCTAGTATCCACTTATGAGTGAGTACATAACATGTTTGTCTTTCTGTGCCTGGGTTACCTCACTCAGGATGGTTTTTTCTAGTTCCATCCATTTGCCTGAAAATTTCAAGATGTCATCGTATTTTGCTGCTAAGTAGTACTCCATTGTGTAAATGTACCACATTTTCTTTATCTACTCGTGGGCTGAGGACATCTAGGTTGTTTCCAGGTTCTGGATATTATGAATAATGCTGCTATGAAAACAGCTCAGAAAATATCCTTGTGGTATGAGTGTGCATCCTTTGGGTATATGTCCAAGAGTGGTAATGCTGGGTCCTGAAGTAAATTGATTCCCAATTTTCTGAGAAACCTCCATATTGAGTTCCAAAGTGACTGTATAAGTTTGCACTCTCACCAGCAATGGAGGAGTGTTCCCCTGACTCCACATCCCCTATAGCATAAGCTTTCATTACTGTTTTTGATCTTAGTTAGTCTGACTGGTGTAAGATGGTATCTCAGACTCATTTTGATTAGATTTTCCCTAACGGCTAAGGATGTTGAGCAATTCCTTAAATATTTTTTTTGTCATTTGAGATTTTTCTGTTGAGAAATCTCTGTTTAGATCTGTTCCCCATTTTTAATTGTATTATTTTATATTTTGATGTCTAGTTTCTTGAGTTCTTTATATATTTTGGAGAGTTCTTTATGTATTCTGTCCAATATGGGGTTGGTGAAGATCTTTTCCCATTCAGTTGGTTGACATTTTGTCTTACTGACTGTGTCGTTTGCCTAATAGAAGCTTCTCATTTTCAGGACGTTCCATTCATTTATTATTGCTCTCAGGGTCTGTGCTACTGGTGTTATATTTAGGAAGTGGTCTCATGTGCCAACACGTTCAAGGCTACTTACTAATTTCTCTTCTATGAGGTTCAATGTGGCTGGATTTAAGTTGAGGTCTTTGATCCATTTGAGCTTGAGTTTTGTGCATGGGGATAGATATGAATCTATTTTCATTCTTCTACATGTTGACATCCAGTTATGCTAACACCATTTTTTGAAGATGCTTTCTCTTTTCCATTGTATAATTTTAGTTTCTTTGTTAAAATTCAGATGTTCAAAGGTGTGCAGATTAATATCAGGGTCTTCAATTTGATTCCATTGGTCAACCTGTCTGTTTTTATACCAATACCAAGTTGATTTCATTACTGTAGCTCTGTAAGAGAGCTTATTGTCAAGGGTGGTGATTCCTCTGGAAGTTCCTTATTGTACAGGATTATTTTGGATATCCTGGGTTTTTCATTTTTCCATATAAAGTTGAGTATTGCTCTTTTGAGGTTTGTGAAAAAACGTGTTGGGATTTTGATGGGGATTGCATTGAACCTATAGATTGCTTTTGGTAGGATTGCCATTTTTACTATGTTGATCCTACCTATCCAAAAGCATGGGAGCTATTTCCATTTTCTGATATCTTCTGCAATTTCTTTCTTTAAAGACTTAAAGTTTTTGTCAAACAGGTCTTTCTCTTCTTTGGTTAGTGTTACCCCAAGATATTTTATGTTATTTGTGGCTATTGTAATGGTGATGTTTCTTTGATTTTTTTCTCACCTTTTTATCATTTGTATGTAGGAGGGCTACTGAATTTTTTTAGTTGAGCCACATTACTAAAGGTGTTTATTATCTGTAGGAGTTCCCTGGTAGAATTCTTGGGGTCATCTATGTAAACTATAATATCATCTGCAATAACGGAAGTTTGACTTCTTCCTTTACAATTTGTATCCCCTTAATCTCCTTTTGTTGTCTTATTGCTCTAGCTAGACAAGCTAGAACTTCGAGTAACATATTGGATAGATATGGAGAGAGTGGACAGCCTTGTCTTTTTCGTGATTTTAGTGTAATTGCTTTGAGTTTCTCTCCACCTAATTTGATGTTGGCTGTTGGCTTACTGTATAGTGCTTTTATTATTTTTAGATATGTGTCTTGTATCCCTGATCTCTCCAAGATCTTTATCATGAAAGGGTGCTGGGTTTTGTTGAAGACTTTCAGCATCCAATGAGATGATCATATGTTTTTTCTTTCAGTTTATTTATGTGGTGGGATTACATTACAGATTTTTGTATGTGGAACCTTCCATGCATCTCTGGGATGAAGCCAACTTGATCACAGTGGATGATATATATATATTTGGTGTTTTCTTGGATTTGGTTTGACAGTATTTTATTAAGTATTTTTGCATCAATGTTCATGAGGGAGATTTGTCTGTAATTCTCTTTCTTAGTTGGATCTTTGCATGGTCTGGTTATCAGGGTAACTGTAACCACATAAAGTTTGGGAATTTTCCTTCTGTTTCTACTGTGTGGAACAATTTGAAAAGTATAGTTATTATCTCTTCTTTGAAGTTCTGGTAGAATTCTGTGCTGAAACCATCTGGCCCTGTTTTTTTTTTTTTGTTGTTGTTGTTGTTGGTTTTTTTTATTTTTTTATTTTATTTTATTTTTTTGCTTGGGAGACTGCTTCTATCTCATTAGGGGTTATGAGTCTATTTAAGTTGTTCATCTGGTTTTGGTTTAATTTTGGTATGTGATACCTATCTAGAAAATTGTTCATTTCTTTTACATTTTCCAAATTTGTGGAGTACAGGTTTTCAACGTATGACTTAATGATTCTCTGAATTTCCTCACTGCCTTTTGTTGCCCCCCTTTTCATTTCTGATTTTGTTAATTTGAATATTTTTTCTCTGCCTTTTGGTTAGTTTGGATAAGGTTGTCTATCTTGTTCATTTTCTCAAAGAACCAGCTCTTTGTTTCATTGATTCTTTTTATTGTTCCCTTTGTTTCTATTTTTATTGATTTCAGTACTCAATTTGATCATTTCCTGCTGTCTACTACTCCTGTAATATTTCTTTTTGTTCTAGAGCTTTCAGGTGTATTGTTAAGTCGCTAGTGTGAGATTTCTCCACTTTCTTTATGTATGCACTTAGTGTATGAACTTTCCTCCTAGTACTGCTTTCATAGTGTCTGGTAGAGTTGGATATGTTTACATTCATTTTTGTTGAATTCTAGGAAGTCTTTAATTTCTTTCTTTCTTTTTATCTTTCTTGACCCGGGGTGATTCAGTTGAGCATTGTTCCATTTCCGTGAGTTTCTAGGCTTTTTGTGATTAGTGTTGTTGATGAATTCTCACTTGAAGTCATGGTGATCCAATAAGACACAGGGGGTTATTCCAACTTTTTTGTATCTGTGGAGGTTTGCTTTGTTACCGAGCATATGATCAGTTTTAGAGAAGGTTCCATGAGGTGCTGAGAAGAAGGAATATTCTTTTGTGTTTGGATGAAATGTTGTATAGATGTCTGTTAAATCCATTTGATTCATGAATCTGTTAATTCTCTTATTTCTCTGTTATGTTTCTGTCTGGCAGGCCTATCCATTAGTGAGATTGGGATGCTAAAGTTTCCTACTATTAGTGTGTGGGATTTGATGTGTGTTTTAAGCTGTAGTAATGTTTCGATTTTGTTAGATCTTAGGATAGCTACATTTGCTTATTTCTTAGGTCCATTTGACTGGAAAATCTTTTCAACCCTTTACTCTGAGGTGATATCTGTCTTTGAGGTTGAGGTGTGTTTCTTTTATGCAGTAGAAGGATGAATCCTGTTAGCCTGTGTCTTTTTATAGGAATTAAGTCCATTGATATTAAGAGCTATTAATAACCAGTGATTGTTAATTCCTGTTGTTCTTGTTATTGTTTTGGTTGTAGTGTTTGTGTGTTTCCCTTCTTTAGGGTTTGTTGGTGGGAGGTTACTTGTTGCCTGTGTTTCCATGGGTGCATCTAACTTCCTTGGGTTGGAGTTTTCCTTCTAGTACTTTCTGTAAGGCTGGATTGTGTATAGGTATAGTTTAAATCTGGTTTTGTCATAGAATATCTTGTTTTCTCCATCTATACTAATTGAAAGCTTTGCCAGGTATAGTGATCTGGGGTTGCATTCATGGTCTCTTAGTGTCTGCAACACATCTATCCAGGAACTTCTATCCAGGCTTTCAGGATTTCAATTGAGAAGTCAGACGTAATTCTGATGGGTCTGTGATTGTATGTTTCTTGGCCTTTTTCCTTTGCAGCTCTTAATATTCTTTCCTTATTCTGTATGTTTAGTGTTTTGATTATTATATGGCAAGGGTTCTCCTTTTTGGTCCAGTCTATTTGGTCTTGTC
This sequence comes from Ondatra zibethicus, assembly GCA_004026605.1. NCBI lineage: Eukaryota > Metazoa > Chordata > Mammalia > Rodentia > Cricetidae > Ondatra > Ondatra zibethicus. The sequence continues at coordinate 58,023 of PVIU01008734.1, forward strand.
TAAGCTTCCTGTACCCTCATAGGCATATTCTTCTTTAGGTTAGGAAAGTTTTCTTCTTTGATTTTTTTGAATATATTTTCTGTGCCTTTGAGCTGGAGTTCTTCTCCTTCTTCTATCCCTATTATTCTTAGGTTTGTTCTTTTCATAGTGTCCCAGATTTCCTGGATGTTTGTGTTAAGAATTTGTTGGATTTAACATTTTCTTTGACCAATGACTCTATTTCCTCTATCATACCTTCAACTCCTGAGATTCTCTCTTCCATAATATGTATGCTATTGGTTATGCTTGAATCTGTAGTTCCTGTTCATTTACCAGCTTTTTCATTTCCAGAATTCCCTCAGTTTGTGTTCTCTTTATTGCCTCTATTTCAATTTTCAATCTTGAACTGTTTTCTTCACCTGTTTGATAGTTTTTCTTGGCTTTCTTTAAGAGATTTATTGATTTCTTCCAATGTTTTGTTTGTCTTTTCTTTAAGGGAATTTTCATTTCCTCTTTAAGTATCTCTATGATCTCCATAAAGTTATATTTAAGATCGTTTTCTTCTGTTTCTTCTGGGTTAGGATGTTCAGGTCTTCCTGTTGTAGGACCACTAGGTTTTGGTATTGTCATATTGCTCTTTAGGTTGTTTAATGTATTCTTGCATTGGTGTCTACCCATCTCTTCCTCCAACTGGTATAGGCAGTGTCTTTGCCTCATGGTCCAAACTTTGCATTTGGTGTCTGTGGTATTTTTGGCCTGTGCCCTTAAGAGACAGGCCATGCCCACTCCCTTCCAACTTCCAGCCTCTGACCCCAATTCTCTTTCTATTCCTGTTCCACTCTCATGGGAGCACCAGCGGCTTCTCTTCCCTCTTCCCCCTTCTCTCTTTCTCTCTCTCTCTCTATCTCTTTATCTTCTTTTCTTCTCCATCACCCATCTAATAAATGTTTAACTCTGCATGGCGCGCCTATCCATCTCTCTCTTGTCCGTCCCATACCGCCGCATGGGGACCTGGAGACTAGCCCTGTGGTCTCATGCGCGATCTGCAGCCCTGCCGCCTGCCCGCCGCAGCGCCCATGTGGTCTCGGGGACCGCAACAAGCTGCAGCAAGCTGCCGCCACCATCTTTTTTTTTTTTTTAAAAGAACAACATTGTCTGTGTTGCAAGGATCCTCTCTTGAATCAATTGTTGCAGTTGCTGTCTGTGTCTCAGGCAGATGCTCTTGGTCCACTCTGTGCAGTTTTTGTCTGTGTCTCAGGGACCACTGAGGCCTCCAGGGATGTGTGGGTTTGTGGGCAGAGTGGGCCTTGTAGATTACAGAGTCTAATACAGGGGTGTTGGAGCAGCCTGCATGCAGGAGGCTTGCCTGCTGGCTGGCTATCCCAACAGAAGTAGATTGGGGAGGGGCCGGAGTTTTTCCCCAGGGCCTAGAGCCTAGAGACTGGGTTCTACAGCTGAGGGGCTGGTCACTTACCTCTTGGCCTGCTCTGCTCAGCCTTAATCTGTGACACAGAGAGCCACTGAGGCCATGGGTGCTGGGTGGGTTTGGATGTGGAGTCGGACTCATAGATTAGAGGATCTAATGCAGGATGCTGGAGCAGGCTGCCCGGGGAAAGCTTGTCTGCTGGCAGACTAGAGAACCTGAGCTAGGTAGAGGAGGGGCCCAGGGTTTTGTCCCAGGACCTAGGGTGGGTTGTCCAACTGAGAAGCTAGTCACTCACCTTGACTTGGTGACCACTCATCTTGGTCTGCTCTGTGCAGTCCCAGTCTGTGTCCCAGAAAGCCACTGAGGTCACAGGAGATGAGTGGGCTTGCGGGTGGAGTGGGACTTGTAGATTACAGGATCCTATGCGGGTGCGGGGGTGGGGGAGTTGGGACAGTCTGCTTGCAGGAGACTTGCCTGCTGGCTTGCTAGTACAGCTCAACACCTGAAATGTTAACATTTATTCCCTCCAAGGAAACTTCTATCTCTATTTTCCAGAGCAAGTGCAACAAGTACCTTTAAACTGTGCAGCTGCATATGAAAAGCACAGGAAAAACAAGTGCACTGTGTCCCAAAGAAAGAACTTACCATCTCCTTGAAAGTTAGGCCTTTATACAGTTCTTGGGGACATCGGGGACACCAGCTGACTCTGGGGAAAGAGACAGAAGTGAGTCCTTCTGGGATAGGAGGGGCTATAAATAAGCTTCTTGCTTCCTCCAGGTCTAGACCCAGGTCCTTAGCTCATCAGAGAAGGAGTCATGCACCTCCACCTCCGTACTCTGAGAGGCCAGGCCGCCCTGCAAGCCAGACCAGCCTCGCCCTCTGGACAGATCTCTCTTCAGCTGAAGTGCTCCCTCTACTCCATGTGTTTTGAGTGCCCCCAAAGAGGAATCAATACAAGCAGTCTAAGTTGCATCACCCTGGCCCCTCCAGGAGGAACGTCAAGGAACACAGTCACACCTACCCCAAGCTGTGCTTCTGAGATGCCTTCCTGCTGCTAACTGGCAGAGTCTGCCCCTGGCAGAGCCTGGGGAAACTGAAGAGGCTGGGTGACTGCAAGTAGCAGGACATGTGTGTGTGTGCGCGCGCATGTGTGTGAGTGTGTGTGCGCATGTGTGTGAGCATGTATGTTGTGTGTGCACATGTGTGTGGGTGTGTATGTGTGTGCACATGCATGTGTGAGAGTGTGTGTTGAGTGTGCGCACATGTGTGTGCGTGTGTGTGAGTGTGTATGTTGTGAGTGTGTGCATGTGTGTGTATATGTGTGTGTGTGTGTGTGTGTGTGTGTGTGTATGAATGTGTCTGAAAGCTATAGGCTAGAGGTGGAGGATAGAGCAATTTCAAAATGTGGTCTAAAATAAAGATAGAAAATTAGTTTTCTGTTCTCCTTTTGTTTCATTCTCTCCCTTCCATTTCCCCTTCCCTCTCTTCTTCCTTTCCTTTCCTTTCCTTTCCTTTCCTTTCCTTTCCTATCTTTTCTTTCCCTATTCCCCCTTCCTTCCTTTCTCCTCTTTCTTTTCTGTTTAGTTTGTTTGTTTGAGGCAGGATCTTGCCCTCTAGCCCAGGCTAGCTGGGAATTCAGCTTTGATCCTCTTGCCTCTGCCCACTGTTCCAGGTGCTGGGCTAACAGGTCTGCACTGCCCACCATCACTGTGTGTCTATAGCTTCTTACTGAATGTTTTGATAGTTGTTAATATTTCTCCATTTTATAACATATGCAACCAATGCCATACATTTTAATCAGGGTATAACTTGAGACATATTCCATGAGTTTTAAGTTGTAGTGTTTTCATTGAACATATTTTAGTTACCATGGAGAACTCTCACATTACCAATAGTTATATTAGAGTTTGGGACTTAGCTTAAACATTAACCATGCAGATTCTCCTTGGTGTGTGGTAAGATTACATCCTGGGGCATTTGTCATAATATGATATTGGAAAAGATGAAAATGAATAGTAAATCAAAAGTTAAGCATCGAGCATGCTTAACCTAGTGAACCCCACACTTGAGCAACACAGCACACAGGAGATGGTCACTTCACTATAGTGGTGGTATGGCCAACATGGGCAAGGGGCTAGTCTGCATGCTGCTATCACTATCTCCAGAGAGTAGGGGATTCACATCAATAGCCTGCCAAAAGATCAGAATACTAATTCAAATACAGCCCAGCATGTATTGCTTTCACTCCAGAAAAAAATAAAAAGAAAGGAAGGAAAAAAAGGGAAAAAAGCACGTAGGAGCCATCAAAAGTCAGGAAGGACTGTTTACATTTTAATTTCATTATCAAGTTCTTTTGCTTTTTGAGGAAATGAATTTGTTTGAATTCAATCATTTTAATTTGTTAAGGTTAATGTTACAGCCAAACTATAGAGCTTTGGAAAATTAGTTCATGTGCTGCTAGACAAAGAAAAAAGAAAAAGAAAAAAAATAAAGGTTTATTCTATAGTCACTCTTTATACCTTTATACCCAGTAACTTAACCACGTTTTGCAGATCAGATCTTTTATTATTATTATTTTTTGCTTCTGTATAGCCATTTTTTGAGAAAGATCATTCAGTAAATTTTAGTAGCTTTATAGGTATATTCTAATAGTTGATTTGATTTATAGGTATATTCTAATAGTTAATTTGGTTTATAGGTATATTCTAATAGTTGTTTTGGTTTATAGGTATATTCTAATAGTTGATTTGGTTTACAAGTATATTCTAATAGCTGATTTGGTTTATAGGTATGTTCCAACAGTTGATTTTATTTTATAGACTAGGATGCTCTGTGTGTATTCTTGATGGTTTTGCTTTATTTTTTAATGTTTGATTTCATAACACAGTATTTTTGATAAAATCTACCCCACACTCTGTCTTCTCCAACTCTTCCTACCCCTACCACTTGTCCCTTCTGCTCCATAAACTCACAGCAGCTGCAGTTCCCTGTGCAAAGCCTGCACAAGATATAGCCAGTCCACATTCGTGCACTGACCACGGAGGTGCCTGCTGTGCAGGTGATTAAGCTGGAATGCTTCCTGTTGCTTGCCTTAGTAAACAAAACTTTTGACCAACCTTGTAACCAAGTCAATCATTTGCTTTGAGATCATTTAAAGTAATGTACTGTATACTTAGCTTGTATATTTTAATTTGCTTTTAAAAAAGCAAAATAATCAGTCTTAATATTTCTTGGATTCCTCATGTCATCTTTTATAAACTAAACAGGTTGCAAAGCTTTAATCTTAAATTATGTTTCTTCTTGTATCTTCTCCATGGGCCTGATTCAGAACAGTGTGTGTGTGTGTATGCATGGGGAGTGGTAATTAGATTGAAGACCTCTTCTGAAAGCAACAATGTGGAAAATAACAAGTGGCCCACAAAGCATGTTGAAGCCAACATATGGACATGGGCTTGTACACCCTGCCTGTGGTTTGCTTGTTTTGTTAGTCATTAAGGTCAAAAAAGCAACTTCTGCCCTTGTAAAACTCTTGCAAAAGCTGGAGTAAGACAAAGTCCCTTAGTCCTTTCCCAGAACAGGCTTGATGTGCTGTTCGGTAGATAGAGAAGACGGTCCTTTGTTAAGGGACTGGGGCTTACTTTTGGTTAAACATCCCCAGGAATTAGTCTCTTATGCACCCTACCACAGCCCAGAAAGCCCATGGAGTTGAAGAGCCTTTGGTGGTTGATGGGGATACACACAGAGACTCACGATTGGTCAGAGTGCCAAGAACATGAGACTGTGGAACGCCCATCTAAGGTTCATGGACCATCAAGGGATGGGAAATGATTACAATACCCACCTACATGTGTTATGTACAACAGTGTGGTAACTACTGTCAATGCCTGATAGTGTCAACTTCTTTCTCTCTCTCTCTCTCTCTCTCTCTCTCTCTCTCTCTCTCTCTCTCTCTCTCTCTCTTCTTTCACCTTATGAGTATTCCTGAAAGCTAGAATTGTTAAGGCCCTTCTTGTTTGTTTATAAAGAGCTTCCCTTTCCTTAACAGGCTTCAGAGCAGTTCATGTGATCCCTTGCATCCTGGCCCTGAATCCCCACTGTTAGAGGATCAGGCTGCTCACTCCGCTATACCTTGCTCCTTGTAAGGTATATTAAGAAGTTTGGGTGTTTGATGGAACCCTGACTTCAGCGTTCTCTCCCAGTGACCCCAGGTAGGAGTCAGCGTCTGTCAGGGGTGAAGAAGAGTGGGTGGCCTCACCCCAGTTCTCTTTCCTCCTTGACATGAGGCCTCTCGGCTTTGCAGTTACAGCTCATTGCTCGTGCCTTTTGGTAGTCCTGGCTTCCTTTATGTTTTATTTAGAGCTGTGAATAGCATTGCTCAGAAATGTGTTCTGATATTGCCAGTGCATCACAGTCAGATGCAAAGCTGCTGACTCCTCCGCCACCTTGGGAGCGCCTCCCCAGCTTACTTCAATTTCTCAGTTCTATCCCTTATCTTATGGTAAACCCCAGGGTACTCTGGTGAATTTAAAAGCATTTCTGTGTGACATTATTTGTGTTTTGTAGTTGAAAACTCTTTGAGGAAAAGATGTAGTGTTTATTGGAAGCAGATGTATAGATTAATTTTTATGTTCGTATGTATCATATATTTCATAACTTACAAAATAAATATATTTTTAATCGTGACTAGGATACAGTGATAGAATAGAAATAGTCTCCAGCAGGAGCATATTCAAAAGCTTTGGGGCTAATTCAGATAACATTTAAGGAGAAGGAATGAGTATCATGGTAATTAAAATGACAGGCTTTAAACAATGCAAACTTATGAAACTCTGTTAATATAAGTTTGGTGATGACTGATGTTTCCAGAGCAAGTAGCAAGCCAGGCACTAGAAGAGAAAATCAGTCAAGCTCACTGTTCTCCTACCTCACCCTTCCAAGTGCTGGGATTATAGGTGCGAACTATTGCATTTTGTGTGTGCATATGTTTGTGTGTACCTATATATGTTCATGTATATATGCATGTACATATATGTGTATACATCCCTTATGCATGTATGTGTGTTTATATATGTTTTTTATGCTCCGTGTATGTGCATATATATGTGTGTACACAAATGCATATATGTGTATATGTGTGCATGTGTGTATACCTGCATGTGTGCTTGTAGATGTATGTCTGTGTGCATATACATGTGTATATGTATAGATATGCATGTACATGTGTGCATGTATGTTTGTCTGTATGTGTCTATGTGTGAGTATTTGTGTATATATGTATCTGTATGAATGTATATGTTTGTATGTGTATATACATATACTTTTATTATGTGTATAAAGCTATTGCTTTACTGTTTCCTAGTTTGAGTTGTCACAAAAACCCTAAACAAAACAGAAAGCCTAACAAAATTCTTCTTTTTCCTCTTCACTCTTACATAACATGACTATTTCCTCTCCATGTTTTTAGGACTTCACCCTGAGAAATGATTTTAAATGCTGCAGGGATGAGATCGCACAACCCTCAAACAGAAGGCAGGAGAACTCAGTCACCTAGGTCACTGTGACCTGGCACAGCAGGTTCTTGCAGCCTGCTTAGTGTCCCTGAGCTCTAAATTACCCAGACATAGCCTCTTCCTGAGGGCAGTGGCAGTGGCAGCCCTTACCTGGAGGACTGTGCTAGGGGCAGGCCCAGGTCCTGTGCAGGCTCCCAGGCTGCCGAGAATCAGTGAGCAGCTACTGTGCCATCTTCCTGTCCGTCTGATAAGAAGTCGGGGGGGAAAAGTGGTGGGGAGGGAAAGGGGGATGGATATGACCAAAATGTGCTATAGGTACACATGAAATCATCAAGCCAAAAGGGCCTTTGCAGACCCTTCTAACGGCAGTAGGTTGACCTGACAGGGGAGCCGGCATCGCTGCAGAGCAGACCCTGCTCACTCTGCCCCCACCCTAACTCGTCAGTCCGCCTCTCAGGCCTGCAGCCCTTGCTCCTTGCTGCAAAGCAAGCTGGAGTGCTCTCAAGCTACTCTCTTTGTTCTTTGTGCTGTCGTTCACTGGGAATCAGGCACTTCCTGTTCTGTAGGTTTTAAAACCAATTCTGGGCAATTCACCTTAAAGCATTTATTCTAGAGTTGCTTTCTCTTTGCTCCTGCAGAGAATCAGTCATCCCTGTGCTGGGCTGTCAGAGGGGCACCGCTGTCAGGGTCCCCTTTTTCTCTGTTATTTGGGTAGCTCTTGGGGGAATCTGTTTTCCTCTTCGCCTGTCTTTTCTTTTGCTTCATCCAATTAGCCATTAATCTAGCCTGTTGTCAATTCCACTTTGCTCGTGGTTGTTTTACTGTCAGAAGCTTCACTTTTGCTACTTTTGTCTTTCATGACTGTACCCAGGAGGCCTAGGGTTTTTCTCTGCTTTCTTGGACATATGGAGTGTAGTTACACTAGCGTCTCTCTGGCCTTGCCTGTGAATCATGCTGTCAGATTCATGTGTTCGCTAAGGTTTAAAGTATAAATACCATCTCCCATACTCACTGCAGATCAGTGACAGCCTCCAGACTCTTAAAGATCACATTACTGAGACAAGAAATGGCAGCAATTGCCCTCCATGGTTCCCTGTGGCAGTCAGGATACTAAGAAACCACAGTCTTGTCCTTTGTTCATATATTGTCATTGTTTGTTTGCTTGGAGCTGGTTGATCTTGAACTCTTATGTAGATGAGGATGAGTTTGAAGTTCTGATCTTCCTGTCCCTACTTCCCAGGTCTGAGATTGCAGAAAAGTACCAGAATGCCTGGGTCCATGAGGTGTTGTAGTCTGAGCTATTAGCTGATCTTACCTGATTGCTACAGAGTGATATGGACCAGAGTAACGCTAAGAAATTAATCTGTCAGAAAGTGCATTTTACTGATATAAATCTTGAGTTCATGTTCACGTAGAACTCAAGAGGTCTTGGTTTGACAACCAGCATTGTGATAGATTCTGGACTGCATTAATGATTGTTTTTAACTTTCTGCAACAACTTTAAAAACCGTGGAGCATTCTGGGATGTTATTATAATCACATCTCTAATTAGCACTAGAAATCAAAGTTAAAGCCTGGCAGAGCCTCCAGAGAGTTGGGAGGACATGTGACAGCTGACCCAATCCCATTTCCACTTCCTGGACACTCCTGACAGAGATGTACTGAACCTATGAGGTTTCAGGAGCTATTGAAACCAGCCATCCTGTGATGGCAGGTCTCAATGTATATATGTGGTGTGTGTGTGTGTGTGTTCATGTGTGTGTGACAAACAAAAGGAAGATGGCGGATGCTGGACATTTGGTTCTCATGGTCATCCTCAGTCACTGCCCTACTTTTCTGTAGATTTTTCTTTTCTTCTCACTTGTGTGGTTTCTTCTCAGCTGGTGACATCCAGGGTCAATTTTAAGAGGTCCCTGGTATTGTGGTTTGAATGAGAAATGTCCCCTAAAGGCTCATGTGTTGGAATACTTGGTTCACAGTAGGCGGGGCTGTGTGGGTGGCAGGAGCACTCCTCTGGGGACAGATCTGAGAGTTTATCGTCTTCTTTTAAAAGTGCTCAAGGCTCCTTTCTTGAAAGGAGCACGTTAAGTTTGTGGCCCTCCCTGACCGGAATCTAACTTGGGGATCAGTACAAATAGGCGTGCAATAACACATGAAATCTTGTCAAAGAAATGTTGAAGTTGCGGTATATTTGCAAAGACATCAGTGACATTTGTTTTCAGTCATGTCATTTGTCTAAAACAAATTTAGGGCTTTACAATGAACCTACACAGCAGATATAAGAGAAAGGACTCGGGAGAGAAAGAGAAGGAGAGGGCTGGGGTGGGGGTGAAAAGGGAACAGTAGAAATGGGCAGATGGGAGGAAGAAGAAGGACCTGAAGGAGGCTGGAAGAAGGTCTCCTGAGGAAGGTATCCTCTCCATGTTTCAGCACACCTTAAACTTAATTGAGGTAAATAAGCTAAAATAGTCTTATGTTTGGCAAAAAAAATTGTCAGGATAAAAAGAAGAAACTTGAAACTCGGATCAAAGTACCAAGGATATGTTGAAGTCAACAGGAACGCAATTTGAAAAGCAATGTTTTAATCAGTGAACTAAAAATGTCTTTTTAGAAACAAAAGAATACAGGCACACAAGAGCTGAGTGTTGTCTTGTTTCCCGAGGAATGTGAATAAGTTGCTTCTCACCCCAGATCAGGCACTGACTGCAAAACAAAATACACTAAAGAACAACTTGGAGAAGGAATGAACTCATTGGGGTTACTTACAGGAGCATGGATGAGGGTCAGGACAGGAGCATGGATGAGGGTCAGGACAGGAGCGTGGATCAGGGGTCAGGACAGGAGCGTGGATCAGGGGTCAGGACAGGAGCGTGGATCAGGGGTCAGGACAGGAGCGTGGATCAGGGGTCAGGACAGGAGCGTGGATGAGGGGGGTCACTGACAGGAGCAGGGATGGCTGAAAGGCAGCTGTCATCGTTGGGAAATCCAGCCCAGCCTCAGTGCTGACTCAGAAGCTGCATCCCTATAGCTCCCTGCATGCTTGCAGAGGGTTCTACACTCAAGGGGACAGACTGTCTCCTACAGGCAGACCTGTGACTCAATTTTTGTCCACAGCAGTTACTTATTCCTTGCATAATCCTGCTGAATCTGTAAACTTCTGATTTCCAGTATTTGTTAAATTCATTCACTCCTTGAGTCTCACAAGCCACCCTTGCAGAAGAAGCAGAAGAAATTGCTGCACAGCACTCCACCCCTACATCTGGGGCTTGCTTTATTTCTGCTTCCTTCTTTTACAATATTTTCTGAGTCTTGGAGGGGGTGATGTTGATGTCCATATGTGGCTAAGCATTAGGCAATTTCATTGAGAGCATTTTGCCAGGTTATTCCACTTTCTTTGGTCATGTGGTTGGAAATACAGGTTCTTTATTCCCATCTCAGCCACATTAACTCTCCAATCAGATGTCATGTTGTAAATCTCTGCATGTACATATATATGTAGAGAGTACATGTATGTTACAGAACATCCATTATACAAAGGACTACAGAATTTGCAGAAACGTTTCTTGAGGTTTCAAAACTAGGCTTATGGACATGCAAATAGATTGAATTTATAAGTTAAAAACCTGAACCAGCTGCCTGGAAGAAGCCTCAACCACAGGGTCAGATGGCTGGGCCACAGGGTTGAAAGAAAAGCTTTGGAATTGAGTCCAACTGCATAGATAAAAGGACATATCTTTTATGATACAGTTGAGGCGCAGGAGTGGGTGGGCAGGTGACTAGAGGTCCGTATAGGTAGATGAAAGGATGGGCAGAAAGCACTGGGTAGTTCAAGTCAACAGCAGGGAGCAGACTGAGCTGAAGTCCTGGGGATAATAGAAAGTTCTCTCCCTGTCGGTCCTCGATCACATGTAGGGTGTCAGCTGAGAGGTCTGTGGAAGTCCTCATCTTCCCAGTGCTGGTGTCCACCTCCTTAAGGGTCCACCAGTCTGGTGTGTCTGATAAGCTTGTGGGCCTGGTTTCTCTGATAGGATTTTAATACACCCATGTATCCCTACAGCCTCAATTCACCTTGGTAATTTGTAATGAGGCATCCTTTCTACTCCTGGGAATAAGTCATGTATTAGTCTGTCCTGCATGGATGGTGCCAGACAGATAGTATTATTTGAGGGTCCATCCAGGCATATAGTCATCCTCAAATGGGAAGTAATAGCTGCTTATAAAATCGAGTCTTTTAGGATGAGGTGCAGTTTGAAAACAGTTTCATGTGGAGCAAGACAGCCTGATTTCAACACCAAGTCCCTTGGTAGCACCCGTTCTCCTGTCTTCTGGTGATTGATAGGGACCTGATGGACTGTGCTATACCAGCCATTATGGAGACTTGGTTCTCATCATCTAAGTTATGTCCACGACACTCAGGCTGATTCCATCCACTCCCTTGTCCCACAGCCTCACAAGCCAGGCTGTGGCAGGCTCTTTCCTTGCTTGTTAAAAGTATTTCCCAAATCAAGCAGTTCAGAGGCAGAACACTTCCTGATAATCACGACTGCTTGCAGTGGGTCCCTAAGTTCCCATCTGCATGCTGAAACATGGATTTTCTCTTCCTCTGTGAAAAAGGCTGGACCTGAAGGCTAGCTTCTGTCACCTTTACCTCATTCTCTTCCTACTACTTTTATGACTCCTCCCATTGGTCCCAAGCTTTGGGCTCCCACTATGGACTCTACATCACAGATCTAACCTGTACACTTTCCCTTGCATCCCAACCACTGTATGAACAGCAAACTCCTCCACTTCACCCTCCCCTTCTCTGCTTTCCTTATATCTTAGTTATTTTCCTAATGTCATGATAAGACAGTATGAACAAGGCAACCTATAAAATAAAGCATTTAATTGGGGACTTGCTTACAGTTTCAGAGGGGAGTCCATGATCATCATGGTGGGGAACATGGCGGCAGGCAAGTTTGGCACTGGAGCAGTAGGCGAGAGCTTATATCCTGACCCACAAGTTGGAGGCAGAGATAGACAACAGACAGACAGATACTTTTGAGACCTCAAAGACCACCACCAGTGGCACACCTCCTCCAAAAAGGTCATACCTTTCATCTTTTTTGAAACAATTCCACCAACTAAGGACCAAGCATTCAAGTATAAGGGATGATGTGGAATTCACCTTTGTATGCTATGAATATGTTTTATTACCACTGGTTAATAAAGAAGCTGCTTTGGCCTGTGGCAGGGCAGAATATAGCTAGGCAGGGAAAACGAAACAGAATGTGGGGAGAAAGAAGGCGGAGACAGGCAGACGCGATGTAGCTGCCAAAGGAGAAAGATGCTGCAAACTTACCAGTAGGCCACAGCCTCATGATGGTATAGATGAATAAAAATGGATTAATTTAAGACATAAGAGCTAACTAGAAATATGCCTGAACCATTGGCCAAATAGTGTTGTAATTAATATAGTTTTGTGTGATTATCCAGGTCTGTGCAGCCGGGAATGAAAGTCTCTGCTTACACTGGGAGCCATTCTCAACCAAACCACTCTCATTCAAATCACAACAGTGTTCTAAATCAGAGATTAATGCAGAGACACATGTCCTTTGCTCATTATAATTTCTCCATTACCCTACCAGGTTCTTTCTGGAAATGCAGCTGGTCTTGGATTGCTTGTCTTATCACCACAGGGCAGACTGGGAAGCTTTCATTCCAGGGAAGGTCAACAAAGGCACAGGAGCAAGGAATTATGGGTTTAAATGTGATAGTGTGATTTTTAAAAATAATGCAATTTAAAAAGAATGCTTATATTGTACCAATCTTGATTCTTCCTTTTCTAAAGATACTTCATTGTCAATAAATGGAGAAAAATTAATAGTCCAAGATTTTCTTAAAATAAAAATTAATGTCCAAGATTTTCTTAAAATCGTCTGAGGCTGGGGTGGTAAAGTAAAAATAAAACTGACCTGGTCATCAAGTAGGTAAAAACACTTGAAAACAAGCCTAGTGACCTGAGTTCAATCCTCAGGACCCACACAGTAGAAGAGAACCAAGTGCCTAAAGCTGTCCTCTGACTTCCATACAGTCGCAATGGCATGCATGTGTGATTATACAAGTGCATTCACTGACACATGTACACACACACACACACACACACACACACCAGTAGTAAACACATGTAATAATGAAATTAAGAATGATCCTTGAGATAATAATAAGAAATTCTTGAAGTTGTTCTCAACTTCTTGTTCACATTTAAATATTTAAATATGTCTGTATCCTTCCACAGCCTGCGCCCTGGAGAGTGAGCAGCAGTAAGGCCTATCTATAACCTCTGTCATTAATACCCTGTCTTCTCTGGCTGATCTTGCAAAGCCCTGGTGTTTTGGTTCCCATCTTCAAACTTCTCTAATTCTCTTGATGCGCTGCTCCCTCTTGAGATCCTGAGTTCAGGATCTCAGCCCCTTCTGTTATTCTCCACCTGAAGATGACTTGAAATCCAGAGAACACAGGCCACCCTGACCCCATTCTTGCTCAAGGTAAGGTCCATCCTACCAACCATATCCCTTCTGCTCTCAGCCGTGTGCTGTGGTTGTCCGGCTCAGGGCCAGCTCCTTCCTGCTCTCTCTTTCATTCTCTCTGTTTCATTCTTATTCCACACTATTCCCTATCTCCTGGGATGGGTTCATACACATGCCAAATGTGGCAGCCCATAACTGGGATTAATGATACATAATCTACTAATGGAACAAAGCAGAGGAAAGAAAGGAGGATGAGGACATTCACACAAGATAACCTGTGACAAACATGGTTTAGGAAATCCTGATTATTCTAAAACTCAACTAAGCTATAAATCCTCCAGTAGGTAAACAAACAAATACATTATGTGTAACTAGCAAAAAAGAGCTTTGCTGTGAATATGGGAGTGGACTTAAAGTATACCTAAGTGCTAAATACATTATTTCAGGATTACCTTTAAATATGCCCTCAAAAACCCAGGCATACAACTGCAGCATGGGGTCGGCAATAACTCCTGCCTGCAGCTCCCCCTGACTCAGGGCTAGCATTTTGGTAGGATGTCTACTGAAGACTTGTGTTAGTGGTAGTTACTAGAAGCAAATGGCAGGTTTTTTTTTCTCTTTCCATTAAAAGAAATAATCTAGATAAGCAAACGCCTTTACTGTTCTCCCTGTGTGAACTCCATAGTACCAGCCCAGCATTTGCATGGAATATACTCTGCCTGGGTGTCTGTAGGAAGAGAGTAAGGTCTGGGTGTAGACCTCATCCCAAACACAACACTGCAACTGTTTCATAGTTGTTTCCTGGGATATAAAATTTCCCATCTTGGAGGGAAGATCATTAAGACAACCGATATTCTAAGGAGAGGTGAAACATCCCATCCTGGGGGATCTTAAACTCAGGAAGCAAATGACTCAAAGACTTCAGGAAGTCTCTGAAATTTACCAGATCCCTCCCTGCCTAAGCATATGTAAGCATTAAGGATTGCCAAGAGACTCTCAGACCAGCTGAGCTCCCTGGAAGGAACAGCTCTAGCCTGCTGAGGTGCCTGAAGGCTGTGCAGTGTGCTCTAGATTCCCAGCTTCGTGAACTGTTAACCATACTGGGGTGGGCTTTTGGACATAACCACTGTCTTTGAGTCATTTCCGCTACTGTAAGTAACCCCTCACAATATTTCTATCGCAAACACTGATAAACTCATTGGTTCACTAAGTTGGGTTTTAGTGGTCCCTTACTTTGGTCTGCTGTCAGTTCCTTATCTGAATTGAGTAGACATTTGTTTGCTGTCTGTGATTATTTCTGATGAGTTAAATAAATGGTGTCATCATTAGTGTTGGTCCTTACCCATGTGTGAGTTACAAGGAAACCCAGACCAATGAGCAGCTACTGTTGAGTACCGGAAAAGCAGTGGTCCCTGGAGATGCCTGTCTCAGGATAGAAGACAGGACTCATGGCCAACAACTAAGGACAACTCTTGGGTGCCAGGAAGAAGATACCTACAGACAAGTGGAGTTAATGCAGAGTTTAAAATGCTATGAAAAAGACAGTAAGGTATGTGTATGTGGGGGGGGGGAAGGGAGAGAGAGAGAGAGGAAGAGAGAGAGAGAGGAGGGGGGAATCTCAGAAATGCAACCTCTTTTCCTTGTGTACTGTCTCTTCTGGCTTGGAGACAGACAACTATGCTAAGAATTCCCTAGGAATGCATTTGCGTCACCCTCCACAAGTTCTAGTATCTGAAGGGATATTGAGGGCTTACCTCAGCTTCTCTGATAGCGTTTCCTTCTGTATAGGACATGAGGCTTAACCAGATGCAGAAAGCATCTCTGTGGTGCAGTTTCAAAGGAAGAAGCCCTGACACAGCCCCTTTAGTAAAGCCTCTGTTGCCTGAGAAGTGCCAAGTCAAGAGCCTGTGAGATGGCTCCTGGGTAAGAAGCGGCTCTTACTGAAAAAGAATGAGGACCTGAATTTGGATCCAAAGCACTTACATAAAAACTTGGCACAGTGGTGCCTTGAACACTGCTGAAGAGCCGGAGTTGCTCTCTCTCTCTCTCTCTCTCTCTCTCTCTCTCTCTCTCTCTCTCACACACACACACACACACACACACACAGAGAGAGAGAGAGAGAGAGAGAGAGAGGGAAATAAAGAAATAAAGAGAGTTTAAGCCTGCCCTCACTGTGCTCACTGTGTTATCAGACAGTTACTATTTCATAGATTTGTGTAGGCAGAAGATTGACATTTCGTTCACAAGCTGAATGACATAATACTCTGGGGGCTCCCGTGCACAGGGCCTTGGAATACCAATAGACAGTCAGGATTCATGATAACCAACGAGACAAGCCGTGAGAATCTAGTTGGGTCCTGCACCTGCAACCAGGGGCTGGGCTCATGTGAGGACATTCTGTAGGGGCAGCCAAGAGCAGGTCAGTGGCTATTGAAATGACTTTAGCAGATTGAGTATTTATTTTCCTGGCATTTCCCATATGCCTTGTGCTCCAGAGTTTGAGTGATGCTCCGGGTTTGTTCCCTCCAGGAGTCTTCATTGTAAACAAGATTTCCAGGCAGTTGATGTTATTATTGTGGCACGTGTCAACAGCTCCCGATGGCTTGTTTATATTGCTCTGCAGTGGTACCCATGAAGCCCTATTAGGCTGCAGCTAAGTGACATTTCTCTCACTGTTTCTTCTTCCCACTCGTATAATTGGCATCTATTGTAGTTTGGTCTGTATCATCCTTTCGCATTTTGCAGCAAAATGTCCACATTTCTCATGCAGCCACCCCAAAGTGGTTCTTGAGTACCGGTGACAAGGATCCCTTTCTCTAATGAGAAGAACGGCTTCTCAGTTCCTTCTGGGTCTGTGCTCATGGAGTAGGCCCAGATTGTTTGACAGCAGAGACTTCAAAGTTGATTGCTAGGATGATTTACAAAACTAAATGAGAATTGGGTGGACTGGGAACAAAGCTTTTCTCTGAAGTTAGTAATGGCCTTTACCTGTTGGAAATGCACAAATAGACTGTTTGCATGGAGAGCTTACGGAGCATAATGAAGTTTAAGAACTAGCTATAGAATTAAATTATTTCCAAATCAATTTCAAAACTCGCCTTTTTGGAATTCAGAACCTTTATCATAGGAGCATTGAATTTCCAAGCCGCACGACTCTGAGCAATAGGATCTAATTCGTTTTGGTGTCTCCATCAATCCAAGAGTGAATCAGTCAACCGGAGTTGCCCCTTGTGACAGTATAAAGGAAGCTGCAGTGACCTGGGATGAAGCTCAGGAAGTTAGGAAGGGAGGTTGCAACAAATTGTGTGCCTGCCAGAGCTGTGCAGATGCTCTGCAGGGGGTGACCTTAGTAGGAGGGCTTCGTTTGAAAGGTGGGATTTGAAACTGGCTTTGAAAATTGCATATTTGAGAACACAGAAAAAATATGCAGAGAGTTTGTGGTATCAGGGCCGTCCCAAGTAAGTTGACAGCTGATGGTTAGTGGGAAATACAGGATGATCAGCTATGATATGGAGCTAAGCTGTATCTCTGGAGATCTGGGACAAGAGAGTAGGTAGTAGGTAATGCAGGGAGTGTTCAAAGTGCTGAGAGTATGGACTGGGGTACTCATGCATCCGCACAACACTTATAGCAACCTGTCTCCAACATCAAAGCTCAGAGGACATCTTAGAAGAGGGGCACAAAGGACTGTAAGAGCCAGAGGATGGCGAGGAATGCTGTCTTGGACATGGCAGGCCCGTTGCACACGCAAACTCACAGGAACTGTGGTTATCTGCTCAAAGCCAGCAGAGGCAAGCGGTTAAAAATTCCAGCGTGGATGGGCAGGTGCTGAGGAGGCCATGCCCCTAACTGAGATACTGTTGGCAGTTAATGACTGCAGTGGGGATGGAGAGTCAAGGGCTTCAGCCGGGGCTGGGCAGTGGTAGTTTACACATTTTCCCTCCCACTCCCAAGTACACGTGGACAAAACTAATTAGTTTGGTGGCTTAAAAATAATATTAATAATAATGGTGATAGCTAAAGTTTAAAAGAAGGCATGAAATAGGCAGCAAGATGTGTTGGAAAGGGCCCAGTGGAGCTAGAAGAGGGCAGTGGGGATAGCTATGATCAAGAAACTTTGCCTAGATATATGAAATTTTCAAATAAACCAGGAGATGGTTTTGAAAGAGCGTGGTGGACATTAATGATTGTCAGAAGACAGAGTCTCTTTAAGACAGAGTCCAAGGAGAGAAGCCATCTTAGGTGGCAGTGACTCTGGGACAAGCTGAGCTTTCTCTTGCTCCTTGCTTCTCTGTTACCAGGGAGACACCACACTTGGCAAGCTACGATAGCAACTTTATTCATCACGCTGACTGAGGATGTCTGAGGGTTACCTGGGGCAGTGTCACTCCCAGGAGGAGCTGAAATTAAATCCAAAAGGATGCTTCGGAAATCCAGACACAAGAGAAGTTCAGAGGTGCCAGTCATGGCATTTGGAGACCTAGGGAAGAGGGAGGGGGTCGCTTGCACTTGGGTGGTGAAGACTGGGTCAGGAGGCGTGAAGCAGCTTGTGATCAGTCCCCCGCTTTCAAAGGACTCTGCAACTGCACTTACCATTTGTGAGTGTGTTTCCCTATTTTATATCTTAATAAATCCTTGATATCCCTTAAATGGACTCATGTGGATTTCTCATAACAGGTAGATGCTTTTTAAATTGCTTTATCTTCTTGCTGAAGCAACCAATTAGCATGTAGTTCTTTTAAAATCTCATATGCTGTACACACCATCTCCACCAGCATATATACATATGATATATATCATATATAAATATAACATATGTATCTATGCACACGTGTGTGTATGTGCATGTGATCTGTGCATAGAAATAAGTTAGGGGACACAGGTGGGCAAAATACACCCACGAGGCACCCTGGGTCCTCACGGTCCAGGCTGCCTAAAGGCATCCATGGGCTGCTGGGTACCTTGGGACACCAGGTTGGCAGGTGCCATTCTGATGAGCAAGTATATGGTGGAGAAATTGGAGAGGAAGAGGTAAAATGGTCCGTGTGCTGTGGAAAGAGGCAGGGCTGAAGAAGCTAGGGTGGTGAGGAATGGGCTGGTGCTGGCAGCCCACTTGCCATTCAGGATCAGGATGACATCTGGGCCTGGGCTGCTGCCTGGAGCCATGTCTGGGTCTATGGTCCTATCACAGTTGGGGTCTGTGCTGATGGTCATGACTCATGTTGCCACCAAGGCCACGGGTATGTTCAGGGTCTGGACTGCCATCTGTGGTCATTTTGGTTTCTGAGGGCTATGCCACCACTGGTGACATGTTGATCTGAGTGGCCTGTGTTGCCACTGGAGGACATGATGGTACCTGGGCCCAAGCTGTTACCAGGAGCCAGGTCTGGGTCCATGGTCCTGTAGCAGCCAGGGTCTGCGTTGATGTCCATGGCTTTAGTAACCACTGAAGGCAATGCAGATGACCAGGGTTTGGTCAGACACCTGAATCCATAATGGTGTTTTATGGCCATTCTACCACCAGGGCCATGCTAATCTGGATGGCCTGTGCTGTCACTTGTGTCCATGGTAACATCTAAGCCTGGGCTGAGGCATAGAGCCATGTCTGGGTCCCTTGCTCTACTGTAGCTAGAGTCTGGGCAGATATCCATGGCTCCCGATACTCCTGAAGGCCATGCAAATATTTGGGGTCTGGAATGTCATCTGAGGCCAGGTGGAGATCTGAGGGTCAGGCTGCAGACAGGGCCATGAAGATTTGTGTGGCCTGCACTGCCACAAGGTGCCGTAAAATGCTGACCCAGGCTGCATCTGAGGGCCGTGTCTGGGTCCATGGCCCAACACATGACCAGGGTCTGTGATGATGTCTGTGGCTCCTGATAGCATCAAAGGCCATGTGGATGCCAGGGGTCAGGGTCACTATCTAGGACCATGCTGGCGCCTGAGGGCCATGCTGCCACGGGGGGCCGTGGTAACATCCAAGCTTGAGCTGCTGATGAGGACTACGTCTTTTCCATGTTCCTGTTGCAGCTGGGATCTGTGATAATGTCCGTGGTCTGTGTTACCATGGGGGTGTCATGGGAACCATGTGTATTGGTATCTGAGGACCAGGCCTAGCAGGTCTTGCCACTCACTGACCAAGACAGTTGGCCCTGCACTTTGCTGGATGCTACAGCAGGAGAGATGGCCCTACCCCACATAGGAGAACTACATCTTCCTACACAGGAGAGACGGTCCCACCCTCATCATGGGCATGGGAGAACTGGCCCCAATGACTTGAGTATAGGAAAGCTGGGCCTACCCCTCACCTGAGGGGGCAGTCCCTGTGGCCCAGAATGACCAGCTCAGCTATCAGCCAGACCCACATCCTGGGACTTGGGTTGGTCTACCCTAACACGTACTCTATCTGCAGTCTGCTAGAGTGCATAAAGGGACTGGCCCTTTAGAACAAAAGCCACAGGATCTCCATGATTTGGGGGCAACAGCAGGATGTCCAAGATGAGTTTCAGTGAGGGTCCAGTGATGATTGCATGTCAGAGGCCTTGAACCAGACCACTGACTCATTACAATAAACATTTTGTAAGTGGGGCTGATGGGACAAAAGGGTATACTGTGTTATACACAGCAGCTCTCAGTACCACTGGGATGAATGAAGAAATGTTAAAAAGATGGAGGAGCAAGGTGGGTTTTGTTGTTTTTGTTGTTGTTGTGTTTTGTTTTTAATTAATTTGGGGGGGATTCTGCATGGGTGGGGAGCAGATATAGAGGGTCTGGGAGGTGAGTAGAACTGGGGTGCATGATGTGAAATTCTGAAAGAATCAATAAAGAATTATGTTATTAAAATGAATTAGTATTTGTCTGACATCAGTGCTAAATTTGTGAAGTCATTTTCCAAGTTTTATGAAGAGAATCAATGAGCACATCATTTCATTCACAGAGTACATGTCTCGCCAGTCTTGGGCTTCCAGGCTTCCTCTGTTCCTATGTTTGATGCTTCTTCCTGGAGGGCTCTGTGTCCTGTTTCTGATTTCAAAGATGAGGGTTGTTTTTGTAGAACAGTTATTGCTACTTTTATTAAGAATTTACTTATTTACATTTTATGTATATATGTGTTTTCATGCATGTATATTGGTGCCCGTGAGGTCGGCAAAGGAAGCTGGATCCCCTGGAGCTGAAGTTAGAGGTGGAACTGAACTTGGGTCCTTTGTAAGAGCAGTGTGTGCCCTTAACTACTGAGCCATCTCTCCAGACCCTTGTTGCTATTATTTATTTATTCATCTATTTATTCAGATGCTGTCTTCTTTGCTCATCATTGTTCTTCTGTCTTGAGCTCTTCTTGAGATTCCAGTGTGTTTTTTTGAAACACCGTGCACACTGATGGCCAGTGTGGGCTGTAGGTCACTCTAGTCTGCAAACCCTTTCCACTGTTCACAGCCTGACAGTCCTGATCCAGGAGACAACTCAGGGCACAGCTCAAAAGTCTGGTTACCATGGGTTACAGCTTCACAGCAGGATTCCTCAGTCCATTCTTAGTGAGGTAACACAGACTCAGAAAGACAAGCATGGTACGTACTCACTCGTAAGTGAATATTAGCTGTAAAACAAAGCATAACTGTGCACAACCCACAGATCCAGAAAGACTAGGTAACAATGAGGGCTCATGGGGGATGCCCGGATCTCCCTAGGAAGGGGAGAAAGAAAGGATTTCGTGAGTGGACTGCAGGTGGGTGAGAATGGGAACATGAGTGATCAGGTTGTGGGGGATGGAGAGGGAGCGTACTGAAAGAGTATTGGAGAGGAGGGAGCATTTCGAGGACAAGCAAAACCCAGGCAATATTCTATTGTATGTTTATGTGTGGAGGCGTTCCCATTTCCTCAGTTCTGTAGGGGGTCATATCTGAAGATGGGCTTCTCACAAACTTTAGGGGATCTTTCCCTCCTGTTTCCCTTGTGCTTTGTTGTCTCTTTGCAATACCTTGGTGGAATAAAGGTCTAGATAGTCTTTTTTTTTTTTAAATGTGTAGCCCAAGCTGGCCTCAAACTCGTGATCCTGCTGCCTCTGCCTCCTTCAGCAAATCCTACCGGCGTGCGCCACCACAACCGGCAGGTTTAGATATTCTTAATTAATTTACTCTGTGCTCATATTTGTCCAGTAATTTTGTTATAGCTCTCTATGTAGCAATTTAGCATTTTCTTCTAGATCTGTGTTCAGAATAGCAGTCTTTGTGCACCCTCTAGCAAGGGAGATATTTATGATCAATACCATAGCTGAGAGAAAATTATAGATAGACAGGTAGAGACAGATGGAAGACAGAAGAAATATGGGTAAATAGAAATGGTAGAGATAGAAATAGATGAGAGATAAATATATAGAGATGATATAGGTAAGTAGATAGAGAAAAAGAGATAGATGACAGAAAGATAGATATAAAGATAGATATTGATGATAGATGATAGATGGATATAGATAGATGAATGATTAGATAGATGGTAGATAGACATATAGTTAGATGATGGGTAGAAAGTTGGATAAATAGATAGGTAGGTAGATGATAGATGGATGAATGGACAAATATATTGCTTTTACTCTATCACCTGTATACTTTTAAATGTCTATTTTTATATAAAATACTAAATATTATTTAAATAGATATATTAAATATTAATTAAATAATCATTTAAAAGTGTCTCATAACCACCATTTGATTTTTATTCTTAAATAGAAGGCACCTATGCCTCTCTCCAGGTTGTTTCTCACAGTTGTTAGAACTCCTTGGTCCGGCCCACTCCAGGAAGCTTGGCTAGCTTCTTCCCTACCTTATACCTGTACTTTTTTTTCTGTCGAAGTACTCGTTGCCTAACTTTTCAACAGGCACTCTTCTTCTTGTCCACTTCTCTACACCTGAGGTCCCGGAGATCAGGTCTATTTCAGTTTGCCTGGCACATGGCTATTCCCAGAGTCTACCATGTTACTAAAATCATCATTGCTCTCTAATTTTTTCCATATTCTTTTATTTTTTTCCATTCAAAAAATTAACATTTCCTCCCCTTCTCCCAGTCCCCTCCCGCTCCCCCCCTCCTCCCTACTGCTGCTTCTTTAAAAGAGGGCATGGTGCCCTGCCCTGTGGGAAGTCCAAGGCCTCCCCCCTCCATCCCAGCCTAGGAAGGTGTGCATCCAAATAGACTAGGTTCCCAAAAAGATAATACATGCAGAAGAGATAGGTCCTAGTGTCATTGTTGATGGCTTCTCAGTCTGCCCCCATTGTCAGCCACATTCAGAGAGTCCAGTTTGATCATATGCTCATTCAGTCCCGGTCCAGCTGTATTTGGTGAGCTCTCATTAGATCAGGCACACTGTCTCAGTGGGTGGTCCAGCCCCTCACGGTCCTAACTTCCTTGCTCATCTTCTCCCACCTTCTGCCCTTCAACTGGACCTTGGGAGCTCAATTCATTGCTCTGATGTGAATGTGGGTCTCTGTCTCTATCTCCATCCATCGGACGAAATTTCTATGGTGGTGATCAAGATATTCATCAGTGTGACTATGGGACAATGCTAGTTCTGGCACCCTCTCCTCTGCTGCCCAAGGACCTAGCTGGGGACATCCCTGTGGACACCTGGGATCTCCTCTAGAGCCAAGTATCTTGCCAGTCCTAAAATG
>PVIU01008735.1:0-81047 GCA_004026605.1 Ondatra zibethicus
CTAAGGGTTTGACATTATTTCAGGCATAAGAGATGAATCAAACCAGGCTCCTGCCCTAGAGGAGCTCAGGGATCCATAGAACAACACACTGAGGGGGAAAAAAACACAATGATAAAGCCCCAGGACATTTGCTTTATCTCATAAGCCTTGGGTTCCTCCTCTTTGAGTTGGGGAGTTCTGACCTCATAAAGAGTCAGTGCATGTGAAGAGATTAGATTGCATCTGGCACTTGGAAAAATCTGGCCGATGCTAGCAATAGACAAAGTGCTGTGGCGGCACAGGAGGGAGCATGGGCTATAAACTGCTTTCCCAGGCATAGCCTAGAACAGTGAGGGAGGCTTCACATGCCCAGAAAAGCTGAGGAAAGCGAGCCTACACAGAGAAAACTGCCCAGACAAAGGTGCAAAGGTGTGAGACACCATGTGTCTGTCCATCAAACCCTACTTCTATTCTTTTGGGCGCACAGATAAACAGCTCCTGGCAGCATCACACAATGAACTCGAGTCAATGAAATGGACCAGAGTGACCTAAGATCTGACTCCTAAAATCTCTAAAGCTTCTCTCTATGCGTTTTTGCCCCTTCACCCACTGGCTGGATGACTCTGAGATGAACCTGAACTCACTTTTAGATATGGAGGGATGATGGATCCCTGAGTCATCACACAGAGGAGAGATACCCAGGAGGGGTACCCAACCAGAAACATCACGTTGGACTGAGTAAAACCAGGATACAAAGTATCATTGCATTAAAGCCTTGAAATTTTAGGGTTTATCTGTTACTGTGGCACAGCCTACTGTCATTGTCCTATGAGAGCATGAAATCTCATGATAAGCTTGAACAATAACAAGCATTTTTTTTACTAAAATGTATATAGAAGAGAAAAAAGGCAAAGAAGGAAAAATGAATATCAATTTACAAAGGAATTAAATTCCTCACTAAAGACTTTAGACCCTGTTTGTAGATAATAGGAAGTTACTAAAGTATTTTAATGGGGAGACTAGCAGAATCATATGTGTGCTTTTGAAAGATCACACCTGACCTCCTCATGTGTACCTACACACAGATACACTAACACACACATACACACGCACACTAGCACACATACACACACACACTAACACACCTATACACCCTGGGAGGTGTGATGTGATCATCCTGATTAACAGGAAAGAAAGCCTGGGTAGAGTAAGGCTGAAAGCAGAATCCAGTTATAAAAGGCCCTTCGCTAGTGACTCCTTAGAGGTAAGGCCCATGCCATGCTCAGCTTTGTGTCTCTGGGCTTAGTCCAATACATGGCCCATGTCAGACATGCAGTTCAGGTGGGTGATGAATGTAGGGTTGGATGGGTATGTAGATGGCAGGATGGGTGAGTTGATGAGCAAATGGGGAGGTAGGTAGGCATATGGATGGATGGATGGGTGGATGTACAGGTGAGCAGAGATTATTAGAGTAATCCTAGTAAGATGATAAGGTATGAACTAGGATCAAGGCAGTAGAGGTGAAAAGAAAGGAACAGACTGAAAGTCTATTTAAGGAGCAAGAGTAGGCAAGGCTTAGGGACCAATTGGCCATAGAGGATGATAGATTTGCCAGTAACGTCAAGTTCCAGATCTTAAAGCCAGAGCCCAGAGGCATGGAAGACAAATAGTGGATGGAGGCGTTGTCGCCAGCCGGCTTTCGGAAGGTCCGTCTTGAGACCTGGCCTTTTGCCAGCTAGTCAACGCATATTTTCTCATAATCTCTGCAAACGGCTTTGCATCCCCCACAGAGGCAAAAGAAATTAAAGGGAGCAAATTTATTGATTTCCTAATACTTCCTGGCTTGTCTTTGGGGGCTAATGCCAGGTCTGTGGAAGTCTTTTTTCTTCCTTTAGTCGCCCTCCTTCCTTTCCCTAAAAAGCACCATTTCGTCCCAGATCTTATCTTCTGTAACCTCTTGGTAGTTTCCTTGTCTTTATGACTCTGTAATTCCCCGCTCTGAAATTCCTCCCATCTGAGTAGGAATTAGTGTTCTTCACCAGGGACCGCTAAGCTTTTTCTATGAAGTCAGGCAGCTGCTCTTTAGGCTGCATAGGCCGTGTAGACTTCCACAGCTTCTCAGCTTAGTTGCCACGGGTAATACATCAGTGGCAGGAGGTGGCTGTCTGCCAATAAAGCTTTATTTTAAAAATATGAGCAGTGGGGCCACATTTGCCCCTGGGTTATGCTAATCAACCCCACTCTAAACAGACGCACAGGCATGTTGGAGAAAGCAGGGAACAAGACCAGAGTAGTTCTGCTGTGTCCCTATAAACAAGGACTGTGATCTCCTTGGGGGATTATGTTGTCTTGCCTCCCTTGACAAGAGGGAACTGTTTTTCCATGTTCAAGGCAGGAAGGCCACACCCTGTATCTTACATGATGCCTAGAGGATATCATGTTTTATTGTGTCCACTTTACAAATGAGTAAGGCAAGTTTCAGGGAGGCTAGATCGGCAGCTCATTGCCTATTGGCTAAGACAGACAGAGCTAGGCTCTGAAGACGGGGCCTACTGGCTCCCAAGTTCACACCCTTTCTAACATATCACCCTGTCTCCAAAGGAGAGCTGTCTTGGGGGAAAAGCCAACTGGCCAGCTCCATTCGGAGAGCCCCTCAGCCTCGTCACCACATCTCTGAGAGCTCATCCTTAAAAACCACAGGTCCAGCTAGGCAGTGGTGGCGCATGCCTTTAATCCCAGCCCTCAGGAGGCAGAGACAGGCAGATCTCTGTGGGTTTGAGGCCAACCTGATCTACAAGAGCTAGTTCCAAGACAGGCACCAAAGCTACATAGATAAACCCTGTCTCGAAGAAAAAAAAAAAAAAAACACAGGCCCAAGAGTTGATTGGTACATCACTTTGGATCAGACTCCCATTAACCAAATCCAAAAGAAATTCATTATACATGATTGCCAAAGTGACTCTTTCTCGCAGACAGCAGAATGGATTTGCTTGATATGACTGCCTCCGTGGTGAGTAATCCTCCATGATTACCCAGGAACAACCCTCGCTTGTTTTCTTGCATAGTTTCCCAACAAACCACAAATAAAACCAAGTAGCACATAGCCTCTGGCTCTGAGTATGTCCCTAATTCTTTGATACTAGCTTAAAGCCAACCAAGCATTAAGGATTAAGCATGCCCCCACTTTCCAGCCCAAATCACTGATCCAGCTGCTACCCAGAACCAAGCTTTCACCAGTAAATACTTCAACAAATTACACTCTGTTCAGTGCTAAATCTACCTGCTTGTCCTTCCGCTGACTTGCAGCACCATGAAGCCTGTCCTACACCAAGACCAGGTTGTTCCAAAATAGGGGCGCCTATTGTTCTTTACATAACTAGAGTATTCCCAATGTCAAGACACGTAAAGGTCAAATTAAAATCCCAGGGAATATGGACTTACAGCCAGGAAGCCAAAGTGAGGTCTAGCTCATGATCCATCTCTAGACACAGCAGGGCCTAGAATTATGGTTCCAAATTCAAATCTTAATGGCCAGCACATTGCAGTAAATAGCAATTTTCTATTCTCTCTCTCTGGCTTCTCCATTTTCTTAGAATTGGTATTAAGTGCCTCCTTTCAAACAATTTGTTATTTTTTCCTTAATAAATGTTTATCTGATTCCAAATTCATGTTCACTACTGAAAATTTCAAAAGTAAATGCAGTTTTAAAAAAATCTAAATCATTCACAATCTTAGGTTAAGCATACTGAATATTTAGAAATATAAACATTCAAGTTGTTTTCCATATACAACAGTGCGTGAACAACATAAATAAATACTATTCATATGTATATATGTATGCATGTTTATAAGAATGGCATTAAATTGTGCATATTGGTAGCCACACTAAATAATATATAGCAACTAACTTTTCATGCAACCAGATACCCTTCTTTCTTATTAATTAATGGTTGCATGGTGGCCTGTTATAAGTAGTTGCCATAATTCATTTAGCCCGTTCCCCTGCTGTAGACTCATTCGCTCTTTCACTGCATTAATATCCACCAATTAGACTGCAGCTTGGCTTGGGAACCGTTGAGTCTCTTAGTCCCTTGACTTATTTTTATTAGTCATGCTCCCTGCCTTCCCTGTCTGAGCCCATTCTTCCCTCACAGCTTGCTCTATAGTCTAAATGAGGTGTGTGCATCAGAGCTGTCCCTGTGATGTGGATCATGGTCCCCAAGGAAGGACCTATTCAGCCTGCATGTGAGGAGCCTGACAGAGAGACTGAGATTAGCACCTGGGATGAGAGGTGGAAGAGCCGTGGGGCGGGAAGTGACCTCGAGTCTTTTCTCCTAGGCCTGCCCTTCCAAAACAGCTCCGGAAACCCACATTATAGAGTAAACAGCAGGACTGGGCAGGCCAAGACCAAGGTGACTCCGAATGCAGACTGGCCTTCAGGATAGCGCACAGTGTTGCAGTACTCAGAGCAGCTGCCCTTGGACACCCATGTGCTCAGGTCCTACCAGTCAAGTGCACCCACTGCAGTGTTGGGTTTGTCAGTGTCAAAAGGAGGGTGCTCTCTTCTTCCTGTGGCTGTGGGAGAGTTGGGCGAATTTGAGCTCTGGATTCTAACTGTCCCAGCTCAAATCCTACCATATGTATGGCCTCCAGGACACCATTAAACCTCAATCGGCCTTTTTTTCCAGCCATAAATTTGTGATAAAATGATATCCACTTTACAAGATGAATAAATAGAACAAACTAATGGATGGTGAGTGTTAGCATGTGAGCCAGGCACATAGTAAAAGTTAAGCAGGCACGAGCTATTTCATCGGCGGCGGCAGCAGCAGCAGCAGCAGAGCTATTCCTATTGCTATTTGCACCAGCTACTCAAAGAGGAACCTGAGCCTTGATAAATTCCAGCTCACCAGGGCCCATAACAACTCCATTATCATAGCCATAAACCACTGAGGGCACCTTCAGCACACTGGCTGATATAATGCTGTACTCTGGGTGACAGAGGCCAACCCGTAAATACATCAGACCAAGCCTCAAAGCCACAGCACTCAGACTCTTAAAACTCAGCGATGTGTTCTCTTCTCAGTATAGACCCTCTTGCCAGAGGCAGAGTCCCAAGGCCTAAAGTTCCCTACCCCACCGACACTCACAGATTTAATCCCAAGAGGAAATGGGAGGAGGGGTCGTGATGGAAATATAGTGTTATTGGTGGTACATGCGTCTGGGGATAGAGTGATCATAAGACAACAACTATCACAACCTTTAGAAGGTTCGGACCCATTGCTCTTCATCTCCATGGTAATGAGAATGCTCAGAAACAGACCTGAGCACAGCATGAGAGATGTGAGTTAGACCTAAAGCAGAACAGAGGGGGAGATGAGGGAGAAAAGGCGGCAAGCACAGATATGCAACCATACCTCTTAGTCACATTCCCGCTCTGCTTCGGAATCAATTGCATAGCAAGTTTATGTGCTCCACAGTCAATCACAACATTAATTCCAAAAGGAGATTTATTTCCTCACTCACGCCGAAAGTCCCATATTGACACATGTCTGCTACTTGGAACCTTTGCTGTAAATTAGTGCCTCTTTCCATCGGGGTCTGCATGCTGATGAGAGCAGGTGGTTTTTAGCAGCAGAGTCAGGCTCTGGCTTCATGGTCTGAAATCACACTCTAGGGTGCAGCTGGATCCCAAGCTGTTTGCTTGCTCCAACTGACATCACACCAGCCTCCCCACTGCCACTAAGCTTGATCTTCCTAGGCCCTACAAGGTGGAGGTGGTGTCCTTACCCGCACCCTCAGCCTCTTCTTCCCACATTCCTCCTTTCCTGGGTGAAGGTCTTGGGAAAGGCAGAAGAAGAGGCACTGAGGACAGAAATCTCCCAAGCTTTCTTGTAAGAGGCTGACAATAATAGCAAAGTCAGGTTTGGGGTAGTATGAAGATTTTACACCAAAGATTAGGCAGACATGGAATGCCCAAAATATGTGTGGTGAAGTCTTGCAGGGTGGAGTCATAACTCTAGCAGGAGAAGAGAGAAACCAAAAGGCCAAGGGGCTCCTAGATGGAGGTTAGTCAGACAGGATCTTACAGCAGGAAGTGTGCACTGCACACTGAGGGGTGGCTGGGTGGAACAGCAGAGAAATGGTTTGCTCCCTCTGGCCTCTCTGTGACTTTCCTGGGTGACAGAGGTTAAAATTTTCTTTCTGGAAATAGCCTAAGTTGGCACACTACTGAAAATGTCACGGACATTTCAAGAATCTGTTCTGGGCTGAGATTGCCTGCCTTTTCCTGACAGCCCCTGAGAGCCCAAGGACAGCATGATCACACTCATATGCATAATCATAACTGCGGCGAAGAAGCGTTTAGTCTGCTCTAAAGACTCTATTAATCTATATACGCTTCTCGTGGTCCTCTGACAAACACAGCTCGTGCCCTCATTTTACAAATGAGGAAGCTGATGAGAAGAGAAGTCATGGAGTTTGCTAAAGACTATAAAGTCATATGTGAATGAGGCTGGGATTCAGATCCAGGCATCTGGCTTTGAGGAAAGACTATGGCCGTGATCAAAAGCGTAAGAAGAGAATTGTGGTCAAGTCAAGGACCTTGGGGCAGGAAGGAAGATAATGGGGAGAGGAAAGGGGCAAAGCAGAGAGTGTAAGGTTGTCTGGAAGACTCTTGAGCAGTCTGAGGATTCTGTTTAGGGCATATAGAAAAACATGGAATGTGGGAGTCTGAAAACAACTCAGCCAGCCAAGTGTCAGTCTGCGAGAGGCAAGAAGGCAGCTCTGTTCAACATAATTCAGTACCTGGTGCTGGTTCAAACTTCAAGAGTCTAACTCTAAGTAATGTGTTTTAGATATACTTAGGCACAGCATAATTTGCTGGAAAATTTTCCTGGTGATAATTAATTCAATCTCATGTGCACAACAAACCTTAGGACCTGACTACATTGAAACTCTTTATAAAGTACATGTGGCATCTTCCACAAAGATAGGTACTATAGATTAATGAGAAAACAGGCTCACAAGGATCTGGGGAAGGAGAATGCAATAAATTGACTAAGACAAACAAGTTCAAGCTAAGAATCTAGAGGAAGATTCTGGCCACACAGATAACACGAAGGTCACCAGGCTATTAACCACACCCATTCCTAGCCTTCTGAGCATCAAATAGGTTATACATCTCACCCTTTGAAGAGACAACCCTGTTTGTTTAGGTGCGTTTAGGATTCTTGGTTATTCTAGATGTGAGCACAAGGACCTACATGCTTCCTACAATAGAGCATGGCATATGGGTGGTTTTAACTGGCATGGTGGGTCAGGAGTGGTAAACAAACCATACAGACAGAACCCACTTCCTGGGGCTTATATTCTATAGTTTTCACACCTGTACCTTTCCCCCACCCCCATCTGATAAATAAGAGAAGCTCTGCCAGGTGGTGGCGCACACCTTTAATCCCAGCACTCAGGGGACAGAGGCAGGCAGATCTCTGTGAGTTTGAGGCCAGCCTGGTCTACAGAGCAAGTTCCAGGACAGCCAAGACTGTTACACAAAGAAGCCCTGTCTCAAAAGAAAGGAGAGAAAGAAAGAAAGAAAGAAAGAAAGAAAGAAAGAAAGAAAGAAAGAAAGAAAGAAAGAAAGATGACCCATCAATGTGTCATCAAATATTAACCAAAAGTGTCCTATGAGCTACACACTGTCCCAGGTACACGTGGCTCATAGCCTGGGACAAGGTACTATTCCTGGTCCCCTTCATCTTCCTGCATCCAAATGGACTTAGAGGAGTCAGTTTGGGGCAAGAAAAGGAATAAGTGAATAGATGAACTCGCTATAGAAATGTTTTGAAATTAAAGCTCAAATACTACCCAGAAACAAAGCCACGTTGTATATCCTTTCCATGACTGTGTGCGGTGAATGTCAGTGTTAAGGAAACCACTTTGAATTTTCTTGCATATAGTAAGGTAAGTTTTGCTTAACACCAATAGTTTGCCCCAGTAAACTCATCATAAAATGGTCATTTGTATCTTCCTTCAAGCGTTCTCCATTTTTCCCATTTAACCTTCATATGTGAAATCAAAAACACTAAGCCCACCATTTGATATGAAGGAAACAGAAGTGATGAGGTGACACCAGGACACATACATGTTAGATATGATGGCTTGGGGCTCCTCCATCTGTCCATATTCAACAGTACAAAGCAAGCAAGCATATAGGTGCCCAGAGACTCACACAAATGTGTACACTGCAGGCTGCCCTGCCAAACTCCCAGTACCTGAAGTAGACAGCATTGTGGATGTTTCTTGGGTGTGGGTGAAGGAATGGTAACAACCAAAAAGAAATGACCTTGAACTCTGGCTCTTCATTTCCTGAGGTTCTACAGATTTTCAAATGATATTTGGATATGCTTTGCAAATTATAGCACTGTCCCCAAATGGTTCCTAAAGTTCACAGTAATTATAATGGAAATATTTGCATGCATGCCATTCATTCCTTTGCACATCCAGTAAACAATTGTGGAGGGTTTGCTTGGTGCTAGACACTCATCATGCACTCTTTGGTCTCAAGGAACCACCGCATAGAGGGATGGGCAATAATAGCACCACGTGATGATACATGCTTGACTCTGTGTAGGATGAGCACCCCGTATAAGAAAGAACCTAGAAAGGAGTAAGAAAAGAATGCATAAGGAGGTTGATACTTAAAGGATATATGAAGACCAAGCACTCAAATAAAAAATATGGTCTATTACTTTTCTCACTGTTGTGATAAAATGACCAACAAAAGCAAGTTAAGGAAGAGAAAAGTTAATTTAGCTCCCAGTTTGAGGGGTACAGTCCATTATGGTGGGGAAATCATGAGTGTGGGGGGGTGAAGTGGCTGGTTGAATTGCATCCACAGTTAGAACACAGAGACCAATGCTAGTGCTAGTGTTCTCATCCTGTGTGGCCCAAGAACCCTGTCCATGAGCTCGGGCCACTTACACTCAGGATGGATCTTTCCACTTCAATAAACCGAACCCAGATAATACAGACAGACAAGTGCTTCTGAGTCTTATCAAGCTGAAAGTCAGTATTAACTGCCACACATGATATCGTCAAGTATGGTGGGATGCCCTTGTCATCCCAGCACCAGAGAAGCAGAGTCAGGAGGATCACCAGTTTGAGGGGAATCTGGGATATATATTAAGACTTTATCTCAAAAACTAATTTTAAAAAAAAAAAAAAAGCATGATCTGAAATCAGAGCTAGAGGGCTTACTAAGCATGTGCAAGGTTCTGGGTTTAAACCTCAACACCTTGAGGGGGAAGAGGGAAAAGAAAGAAGAATAGACCTGATCCCACTTCTGAAAGGAATAAAATCTCCAAGGTGAGAAAAATCCTCGCTTTAAATCCTAGGTCATGAGTTGCATTTGTTTCTCTCATTTATCTGAGCTTCTTAGCCAATAGATTTGTGAGGTGAGCCTAGCGACGTTTGCCTTTCATGCTCAGCTTAAGGGTGACTTGTAAGTTGCCTAGCACGGTGCCTGGCACGAAGGGCATGCTTACTCCATAGAAACCAGAAGTTTGATGCTAGTAGAAAACCAGTCAACTCATATTCCTTCAGCAGTGCAGGCGTAACCCTGAGCTGAGAGGCACAACGCAGCCAGGGAAAATACAGTCAAAACATTGCCCTATTTCCTCATTAAAAGCCTGAATTTGCTTTGGACACAGGAAACATTTTCCTCCTCCTCCCATATATTATGATTAACTAACCTACTCCAAAGCGAGAGAAGTGCTCACTCTCTCCAATAAATAATAAGGTGAAATTTCCTTACATGCTCCAGGCCACGCCTGGCCTCATCTTTGTGAGCCAGCGGGAAGCCTCTCTTGAGTGCCGAGGGTGACTGTAATTGAATCATTTTGGCATGAAATTGGGGAGTGCTCCACAATAAATCAGACCCACTTCTCCATCCTGAAATAAGCGGGCACCTAAATGATCCTGAAGCCAGCGCTAGCTGGAAAGGGCCAGCTGCTGCGGCGTTGGGGGCTGCATGTATTTCTACACAGTTGTTGACAGAAAGGATACTGAAAGGGCGTCCCATCTGCACTTGTGGCTCCAGATAACCCACTAGATTCACATAGAGTCTTTGATATGGTCAAGGTGTATCTGGGAAGCAGAACGTGGGAAAAGCAGAGGTTCTGATTACTACAGTGTTTGGCCAAATCCTTGGTCCATCTCTTATTATCTGTGTGGCCTTGAACAAGTTGAGCTTGCTCTTTTATAAAGATGGGAAATGAAAGAACATTGTATCAGTTTCCATTTGCTGCTATAACAAATACTACAAGTACCTGACTTGATATTGGATAATAGGATTTGTTCTCTTAGAGTTCTGGAGCTCAGGAGTCTGAATCCAGCTACACTGAGGTAGTTAAGGTCATCAGGGATGTGTTGTCTGGAAGTTCTGAGAGGAGAATCAAACAGCCCACTTCCTTGCTTTCTGCTGCTTTTTGTAGATACCTGTATTTCTTGCATCATAGTCCCCCTCCTTCCAGTCTCAAAACTCATCATGCCAACTTGTTCTTCCTAAGGGCACCTTCTCCTCTGAATCTGATTCTCCTAAAAGAAATCCTGGGGTTCCACTTGGTCTGCCAAGTCATACTGGAAAAGAACCCCATCTTGGTATCAGCTTTCAATCACATCTTCCAAGTCTCCTTTGTCGTGTAAGATGGGCATTCTGAGATCCTAGAGATTGAGATTTTATACTGATTACTTTTCCCGTCGCTGTGGCAAAATATCTAACTAAAGTAACTTATAGGGAGGTGTTATTTCGGCCCCTGGCATTGTGGTAGAAAGGCATGGCTAGAGGAGCCTGAGATGGCTGATCACACTGTGTCCAAAGTCAGGAAGCAGAGAGAGAGGAATTCTGATGCTCAGCTGGCTGCCTCCATTCCCCTTTTTATTCTGTTTTGAACCCAAGTCCATGATATAATGCCACGCACACCCAGGGTGGATTTTTTTTCTTTTATTTATTCTTTAGCAATTTAATACAAGTATACAGTGTAACTTGATTGCATCTGCCCTCAACTTCCCCTTTGGATCCCTCAGGGTGAATCTATGCACATATACACACACAAGAAATGTGTCTCCTTGGTGATTCCAAATCTAGAAATAAATCATCATAGATACGGACATATTTGTGGGATCATCATCCAAACTACCAGAACTACCAAATGACAGCAAGATACACATGTAAAGCAGCTAGCATGCTGCCTGGCTTCTAATATCTGCTGTTGGTTTGACATTCTTATCTGTTCCTCAGGCTTCCAGGACATTTATGCCCAGAGGGATGATTTCTGTGGCATGCTCTGACTTCAGCAAAGATTCACTTGAACCTGGCTCTACATATCTTCTCACTTGAACTTGTTCTTGACTCTGTGATGAGTCACCTCCGGTCTTCATGGGCCATTATTCTTGTTCAGAAATGTTGGCAAGAAAAAGAAACCTTCTCAGGATAGATAGAATCATTGCACACCAAACTACAAAGCATTCAAGGGCAGGAAAGCCAGTCATAGATGGAGCACACTCTTATGACCCCAGCACCCCCCACACCCATGTCTTCCTCACCTCTGTTTCTCTCTGTTCATTCTCTTGAAGATCACTTCTTGGCAAGGCTCTAGTTTATATAACATGTTTTTCAACATGACTGGCTGCCCTTTGAACCAATTCAGGCCTCAAACTTCACGATTGTCTCTTGTCCAACCCCATCCCAGCAAGCTAGCCTCTCTACATTTTTGTTAAAATGTATCAGTAGAGAGAATAGATTCACTCAATACATCATAGATCCTCCAGGGCTAGGTGTCCAATCTGCTTCAATCAGGTGGGTTTTAAGGGCTGAGCTCTCACAGCATAGAGCTAGGCTCCTTGGTCCACACCTGGAGAAAAGAGAAATATCCAGAAAGGCAATTTGGTGTGGGCAGTCATTCAATGTATATTTCCAACCACCTATCTCAAAAAGAACCCAGAACTTTACTAATATTCAAAAGTAATAATCAGTACTTACAACACCCAACAATCATTAATAGCAAAACGCCTGCTCATTAAGAATGAGAATTCCACGACTGGATAATCATGAATGCCCACTTTTGGCTGTTTTAGGAAGTGCAGTTATCACATTCACCTCACTAATTCCCATTGCCTTGTACGACAGCTAGAAGCCTCGTATGGTGAAAGACACTAGACCTGTTTAGAATCTAATGTTACCAGATGCTGTGCCACTAGGGACACAAAATGTCCATTTCTCTAAGTGTGTTGTGGGGCAACACCTTCAGAACA
Organism: Ondatra zibethicus; assembly: GCA_004026605.1. NCBI lineage: Eukaryota > Metazoa > Chordata > Mammalia > Rodentia > Cricetidae > Ondatra > Ondatra zibethicus. The sequence continues at coordinate 12,292 of PVIU01008735.1, forward strand.
CCCAGAGTCTTGAGCAATAGAAAGTCTTCATTTCCTGGCCAATGTGTTCCCTGTGGCTGCACAGGGAACTTGCCCGAATCATGCAGCCACAAGCCTTACTGTTCTTGGCTTTTATGCACAAAAACCATATCCTTGTTGACACACTTCAATTAGCAAGAACAGTTAGCAATAAGCAGTGCTACAGAAGTCAAAAAAGCACGGTTAGTACATATAGGGACTGTCTTAGCTAGGATTTCTATTGCTGTGATGAAACACCATGACCAAAACGCAAGTTGGGGAGAAAAGGGCTTATTTGACTTACAGCATTGCTGTTCATCACTAAAGGAAGTCAGGACAGGAACTCAAACAGGGCAGGATCCTGGAGGCAGGAGCTGATGGAGAGGCCATGAAGGGGAACTGCTCACTGGCTTGCTTCTTGTGCTTGCTCGGCCTGTTGTCTTATAGTACCAGGCCAAGAATGGCGGCACCCACCATGTGCTGAGCCCTCCCCCATTGATCACTAATTGATAAAATGCCTTACAGCTGGATCTCATGGCGGCATTTCCTCAACTGAGACTCCTTCCTCTCTGATGAATATAGCTGTGTCAAGATAACAGACAAAATCAGTCAGTAGAGGGTCTATGGACTATGATGGATTTGGTCTTTGGTCTTGTTTTTTCGAGCACGGGGGTCTACATGCTGGGCATTTAGGTCAGAATGGAGCCTTGGTGCCTCTAGCATGGCATCAGTTGGCTAAGGTCTGGGGGGGCTTTTATAAGGGTTCAGGTAGTCCAGCATGTACATGAAAATGTCTGGTTGGAGACTCTTGGGTGTGCTTCGAATTGTAATGTCTAAGACAAATCTTCAAGGCAAGCGACACAAGCTCTGTCGTCTGAGCTTTCAATAATTACTGAAAAGCTTAGTCTCCCAAATCCAAGACTTAGAAAGCAGGCAAGAAAAAGAATCAGAACAATGAAACACTTCTACACCCTAGAATGATGGGGGTCAGGGTTATCAGGACCCAGTGCTATCAGTATGAGGTAGCTGTTGTGGATATTGTGACCTCCTGGCTGTCCTCTTGAAAAGGTGAGGACATCCATGTGAAGGTGAGCCTTTGCCACTACAGGTTCCAGGGAAGAGGAGCCAAGTGAATGTCAGCTTACTCCCATCCAGGGCCCCTCTGGATACCATCTATCAAATACACAAAAGAGTGAGCCATTTAGGAGAATCTTCACTGGGGTAGTGGGACTCCTACCCAGGGCAAGCAGGGGAGGGAGGATCTAGGCTACTGTTGGCTGAGTTCCACTTCACTGCTGAGCCCAGTGTAACAGAACACAGAGGGGATAGGAGTGAGATTTCGTGCTGTGTATGTTTATCAGCCCGCTTCCAATTTTGTGTCTGAAATCAAACAGCCAAGGATCTGCATGCTTTGAATTTTAATCTGTCCCTTAAGGGCAGTCACAGGTTATGAATACAGAGAACTAGCTCCAGGCATGGTGAGCCAGCTCAGTACACATACTTATCCCTGGTGCTCCTCTTTGCCATCAGCCTCAGCAGAACAGTCCTGCTGGTCTTATCTTAGCCAAAATTCGTGTGCCAAAAAAATAGGAGCATTTTTATTCCCATCCAATAAGACCATCTGACAGAGATCTGGAGGCCATGGGGGACCCAATGAAGTCTCATTTCCTCTCTTAAACACTCATCTGCTCTGACATCTCAGACCCCGGGTGATGGTGAAGCAAGGGCTTTGTTTATCGCTGGAGCTCAGCCACCATGAAAATGATTCTTAGTTTTAAAAATATCTTCTCCATGGTGGTAAAAAGACACCAAACACTCATTCTATGATGTCTCAAAATTGCAATGGAAGTCAAAAATGATCATCAGAAAATAAATAAATTAATTAAATAAAATGCTAGAACCCTGCAAGTGGCCATTGGTTTTCAATATTTCGAATCATGCATTCTTTCTTCTTTGCTCCGTGTTGCTCATACTCTGCACTCTCGCAATCTATGTGCTGTCTACCCGTGCAAGGGGCTCAGTTCTACCTGACAAGGATTAAAGGATACATTTTATCAGCAGGAAAGGATGGTGCAAGAAGCAGCTCCACAATTTTTCTATAAATCAGAGTAGCCGATGCCCAAGTTGGACTTGAGATTTGACGCTGAGCCAAGTCTAAGTGTACATATTTGACAAGTATTGAATGAATGGCTGATGAGGATTTAATCCTGTTTAACATGCAGATATGAAGAAAAATAAATTGAGATAACTTTTTTGAGGCAAGTGGTTTGATTCTGCAGAATCCAGTGCCAAAGCAACCACCTTTGCCCATCTCTGGCTCTATTAGGGGTATTCCTGTATGTCCATTAGAGGCTTCATGCTCAAAAGCATAAAAATGCATCCTGTGTTGTTCTTGTTCTTGTTGTTGTTGTTTACAAGGGTTTAGACAGGGTCTCTAGCCCAAGCTGGACTCAAACTCACTATATAGCTAAGGATGATCTTGAACTTCTGATCTTCCTGCTTCTGCCTCCTGTGTGCTGGAATTATAGGCATTTGCCGGTGCTGCGGGAGCTTCTTCTGCTCCACTTGGGCATGGTCTCTTTTGCTTTAAAAAGCAGCAGTAGCCCAGGCTGGCCTCAAACTCATGATCCTCCTGCCTCTGCCTCTTTCAGCAAATCCTACCAGCGTGCACCACCACAACCAGCAGTGGCGTAGGACAATTCTGTATTCCGTCAATTATGTTTTAAATAAACACTGATTGGCCATTAGCCAGGCAGGATATATAGGTAGGACAACCAGATAGGGAGTAGAGGTGGAGCAATGAGAACAGGAGTATTCTGGGAAGAAGGAAGCTCTTTCCGCAGTCCTGGCCCATACACCGAAGAAGCAGAATGTAACCTGCCCCGCTGAAAAAGGTGCTGAGCCATGTGGCTAACATAGATAAGAATAATGGGTTAATATAAGTTACAAGAGTTAATAAGAAGCCTGAGCTAATGGGCCAATCAGTTTATAACCTAATATAGATCTCTCTGTGTGATTTCTTTGGGGCTTACTGGCTGTGGGAACTGGGCAGGACAGAAACCCCAACAAGCCGGCCCTCATGCTACATGCCACCACTCCTAGTTTAGATGGTACTGAGGATCAAACCCAAGAGGACTTTCTGAATGACAGGCAAGAATTCTACCAATTCATGCACCTCACCCCTGCTTTGTTTTTAAAGCTCGAGTTTGGTAAATTCATGGGTGAAGCCACAAATTTCATGGCAATTATCCTTCCTCTGGGAATGGTAACAAAAACAAAATCCTTCTGTGGAGCAAAATCTGGCCATGAGCCATTTATTTAAACAAAGTCGCAGGGAAGAATCCCGTTTGCACAGATATCTATCTCTGGACTTTCTCCACTTTAAATCATTCTCAATGCTAAATGAACCTCTGAAGTTCATTGATGCCTCTCTCTATTGTCTTTAAGGACAAGAGTTGCTATAAACATAGCCATTAGGAGATCCTGCTCCACCAAACAGACTGAGAAAGCTAAGAGAGGTAGATTCTCAAAGGGCATAGGCAGCAGGGCACAGTGCTGGACTGGGTGAATAATCTCAGTGGACACAGAGATACTGACAGTCAAACCCAGATACCTAATGTGCAAAAGATATATATTCCAGCCCCTCCCTCCACCTTGTTCCGTGTGTTGGCTAGTTTTGTGTCAACTTGACACAAGCTATAGTCAGTCATCTGAGAAGAGGGAGTGTTAATTAAGAAAATGCCTCCATAAGATTGGGCTGCAGGCAAGCCTGTAGGGCATTTTTTTTAATTAGTGATTAATGTGGGAGGGCCCAGTGCATTGTGGGTGGGGCCACCCCTGGACTGGTGGTTCTGAGTTCTATAAGAAAACAGGCTGAGCAAGCCATGGGAGCAAGCCAGAAAACAGTATTCCCTCATGGCCCCTGCATCAGCTCCAGCCTCCAGGTTCCTTCCCTGTTTGAGCTCCTGTACTGATTTCCTTCAATAATGGACTATGATGTAGAAGTGTAAGCCAAACAAACCCTTTCCTCTCCAACTTACTTTTGGTCATGGTGTTTCATCACAGCAATAGTAAGTAACCCTGACTGAGACACGCTGCCTCTAATGCCCTTGTTTAATCTCTCCTTCATCTTTTGAAGTTGGACAAGGAGAAACGAACAGCCTTCAAGGTCCAGTCAGATCCGCATTCCTTTCATAGACTACTGTACTCGTTGGCCTGATGAGTGGAACCTCATGAGGATGGGTGAGAAAGGATCCGAAAGTGACGGGAGGTTAAGAGAAAGGCGGGCATTCATGCTATACTCCATGGGACAAGACCACTAGGCTGGTGTCTCCACCCAGGTGCTTTGTATCAAGCCGTGACTTAACAAATCGTCTTTCCAGTCCATGCTGTTCTGTTCACGCGTCCCCTCAATATCCGTATCTAGATCCCCAAGGTCTAAAACCATATTCTATGTAATATGATCTCATATGTAATAGAGCCTGGGACATCATCAGCTCTCAGAAAAATGGTAGAGTGGATAAATGCTGATGGTCATCCTTACTAAGCAAAAAAAATAGGCTTTGGTGTTCTCTACATTGGAAGCTCTTGGATATCCCAGGATCCAGGAGATATCTTAAGGTACAAACCCTTGAGGAAGGAAGTACTGACTGGTTCCACCGTAAAGCATCATTTGACAGGTGAAGTGTTTGTGGCCTACTACCAAGAAAGCCAGTCTTTCTCTCATTTTACCCACCCTCACTCCTCATCTCAAAATCATATATCTAAACCAACTACATTCAAATACACCAGCTATAATACAACTACTACTGTTGAAGTTTGCACCATTAAAATCTATTAGAAAAATGCAGATGCCTGACCTTGCCATTGAAACATGACCAGGTATTGGCAAGTATCCACGTAAGACTTTCAATTCTGAGGACCTCTGGCTGAGCCCTAGATTCTGAAGCAACAAAATTCCCGTCCTTGGGAGAAATTGTTAGGTTGTAAAATGAAAAGAAAAAAAAAGCAAAAAGAAAAGAATGTTGGCATCCACCGCTCACATGCACCCTGTGAGAGGGTTGAAGGCTACTCACAATGGTTCTTAGGGGAAGGGAACTGAGAATGAGTGTCTTCAGATTTCAGCCCTCAGAACAGCTCCCCACCCCTGTGCCTCCCCTCCCCAGCTCTCTGATCTGCAATATCCACGCGCTCTCTCCACAACCATTGCTGTGGTGCGAGCATGCATGCACGAGCACACGCATGTGCACATGCAATGCACTCTTAGATGTTCCTTCCAGTCAGTCCAGCCGAACAGTCATGATCTGTCAGCTCTAGGGTGTGCCTGCTCATCTAGGCTGAATGTGACTTCACAAGGTTTCATTTCCCCACGTGCATCTAATCCAGCTAAACCCCACAGGAGATTCTTATGAACGAATGTGGTTTTATACCTGGAGGGCTGAGGCAGGCAGTCACCAGCTGCATTGTTCTCTACATCCAGGGCTCTTGGATATCCCAAGATCTCAAGATTCCAGAATATGTTATTATTTTGTTTTTAATCTCACCAGATTGCCACTTACCTGGCACAGGAATAGCTTTTGAATCTGCAGCTGCCCTCACCTTGCCCTGGATTCTCTGTCACACCCTCCTACCCTTGGCCAGCAACTCATCTGTCTAGGCCTGCAATGCAGGGCCCAGCTTTTCGTACAAAATGCTCATATCACTGGGGTTGGAGACCATGAAGACTGAAATGGGTTCTAGTCTGTCCTGAATTCCAATGCAGGCTCCTGGGTTCCATATTGCCTTTACTGTCCCCCACTTTAAACTTATCCTCCCCTCTCCCCTCCTGATTCCTGCCCCCAAGTACTTCAAACTCTAGCATGTGACATTAAACCCAAAATGAAATAGCCTAACTCACTTGCACAATTAAGAGACATTGAATCCTACAATGTTATGGACATCACCAGGGACTCGGGCTCTAACTGAATCCTATGTTCCTTGTTCTTTTCATTTGTTGTATATGGCAACTCTTCAACATCTAAAAACAACTTTCTGGCTAGATAGGGGTTGTTTCTCCTAGAACAAGTCAGTTTCTTAGAGATAGCAAAATGCTCAACCCTTAGCACATATCTGACAGTGCATTTACCAGTCCATAGCTATACCTTAGTCTATCTGGTCCACAGACCCCAAAGGCAACATTCATTACCTTAGACATCCCGGAGCCATGGACCAGAAAACAGGTACCACCCCATACCTTAAAACCCTGTGTGGTTATTCAAACTAACCAAGCCCTAGATTTATCCCCTGCCCTGCTTTGCTGTGCCTTGCCTTCCTTGCCTATGGAAATGCCAATAAGGGCGTGACTTAGGCACTCCCCTGCTTCCTGTCTCTCCTGCTACCTAGCCTTTACTCTGTTGCTTTCTCATGAGGCCCTACATAGTGAGCCATGCGTCCTATTTCTAGGGTGAAGTTAACTTTCCTGAACATCTACCGTGGCTTTTCTCATAGCCACACTTGATTGACCATCACACAAAAGGACAGATAAAACACAGGTATGCGAAGACCCTGCTCTTCTGTAACAGCTCTGCGTCCACAAGGGCTTAGGCCATATGTCCTTCCTCTTTTGCTTTGGTGGTCATTAAAAAAAAAAAAGCAGCCAGTCAGCTTGATGGAGAATGGAACCAAACACAGCTAAGCATAGAGAGGTAAAAAAGATGGAGAAAATCTGAGGCAAAGACACAGTGACTGAGTCCCATCATATACTTTTGATTTCCAGCATGACATTGCTCCACAATAATGGATAGTCTATGGCCCTTGGTATAAGTCTGTACCTCGTCACAGCTGTGAACTTTTTATGTTATTTGCAGAAGACTATTTTCTAAACCACAAATTTCTCAGTATTTTAAAGGGCCTCACCAACAGAAAGACGAGAAAACACTATTATTTATGGGCTAAATTATGTCCCTCTGTAATTCATACACTGAGATCCTAACTGCCTGGACTTGCGTGTGATTATACTTGGATGTAGGACCTTTAAGAGGTGTTAAGTTAAAATAAATCCTTTCGGGATTTTGCTAGTGTCCTTTAAGAAGAAATGTGGATTCTCAGACTGACGTCATGGATGGCTGTGGACAGAGATGGTTATGTACGTGGATGACTATGTACAGAGGAAAGATCATGCGAGTGTGGGAGGAAGATGGTCATCTGTGAGCAAAGGAGACAGATCACAGTAAACACCAACCTTCCAGCCCCTTGATCTCACACTTCCAGCCTCTAGAACTGTAGATAGATACATAGATAGATACATGGATACATAGATACATAGATAGATACATGGATAGATACATAGATAGATACATAGATAGATAAAATGTGTATTATTTGAGCCATCTAGTATGAAGCAATTTTTTCATATGTGTGTGTGTGTGTGTGTTTCATGACTATGGTGTATGTGCATGTGTGGGCACATGTGTGTGGAGGTCAGAGGTTAACATCAGATGTCTCCCTCAATCACTCTCTGCCTTATTTGCTGAGTCATAATCTTTTCTGGAATGCAGAGTTTACCAACTCAGCTAGACCAGCTAGCTAGCTTGATCCCCAGCAAGCACTTTCTCCACTGAGCCACTTCCCAGCCCAATGGTATCTTTTGTTGCTGCCACATGTGACTCACACACTAACCACAATGTCTCCATGAAGCACCACCATGACACCAGCGAAAGGATGGCTCTGAACCAGGAACACCGGAAGCATCGGGGAGGATCTGACAACCAGGTCAGGAGGAAGGTGGAGAACTACTGTTTTAGATGAACATCCTAGCTGGGAATGGATTCAGGGCACAGAAGATACATGAAAAGGCCAGGAGATAGGTCAGGGGTTGAAGGTGCTTGCCGCACAGTCCTGATGACCTGAGTTCAATCCTGGATACTCACAAAGTGGAAGGAGAAAACCAACTCTACAAAGTTGCCCTCCAACTTCTACACACCTGCAGCCTGCAGTGGCACACACACCCATACACACATCATATATGCTTTCATGTGTGTGCACACACACATGTGCATGCACACACTCATGAACCCGTACATACACATGTAAAAAACACATGTTTAAAAAATTAAAGAAGATACATAAAGAAGACAAAAGTTGGACTAGCCAGACATTTTCCAGGATATCTGGTTCAAATTAGTTGCCATCAAGTTCCTTCCACCCCCTTCTTGCCTCACAAACCAACCCAAAATAACAGAGAGAACAAGGTGCAGAAGCAAAAACTCCAAATGGATGAGGCTACCAATTATCTTTTAAATCAAACCATCGCCTACAGAAACAGAAGAGTAGAATGAAAAAGTCTAGGTAGAGAAAGGCCAGAATAGTTCGTCCAGAGAAGATCATCATGAGGAGAGAAGGAATTCAGAGCCTCAGAGAGGCCAAAGGAGCACAGACAGTTGGCGCTCTGAAAGTGAGAATATTGAAAGGTTGTCTTAAGAGCAAAAAGGCAAGGCTGGAGATGTAGCTCAACGAGGGAGCACTTGCCTAGCATGCTCAAGAGTCTGGGTTCAGTGCCCAGAGCCACAAAATAAAGAATGCATAGCTTTGGTGGGCTGATGGACAACCCCTGAGATGAACCCCAGTGATTTCACATTTACATTGTTTCCTCGGGGCACTATGGTCAGGCTGTATGGCCAACAGAATACAGAAGAATCAATGGTAAGTTACAGTTGAAACAAGGTTATAAAGCCACGATTTCCATCTAGCTGATGCTCTCCGTCCCTTTCCCTCTTTCTTCCCCTTCTCTTCTCCTTCCTCTTTCACACTGTCCTGGTGCTTAACCTGCTGAGTGGCCTCACTCAGGGATGCTCTTTATACCTCTGGTATGTTGGAAACTCTGCCTTCTCAGTCTCTTAGTTCCAGGCTTTTTCTCCTGACCAAATTTGTGTTGGTGGAGTAAGGCTTCTCCTAAAACAGGAATGCACACAGTAAACTTTTTCAGTCTATAAGTATGTAGAAGTGTCTTTCTTTTTCCTCTAGAGTCACACCTGATGGATAATCTGACCAGTGAAAAACTTTTAGGCTGTGTCGAGATGTGCAGGAGCTCTCAAGCTGAGGGGATAGATCATTCAATAAGCACAAAGACCTGAGTTTGATCCCCAGGACAAAAGGTGCATGTTTATAATCCCAGTACTGAGGTGGTAGTGGGTCCTGGGGCTCACCTGCACACACGTGTGTATACACACACACACACACACATACACACAAAATTATAAGATGTCTCATGAGCAACACTGGAAGCTAAAAGAAAAAAAAAACAGGAATGAAGCAACTAATTAAAATTCTGACTGAAAATTATTTAGTCTAAAAGTTTTCACTGGCCAAATTAGCCATCAGGTATAACTCTAGGGGAAAGAAAGAAAGATACATCCACACACTCACAGACTGAAGAAGCTTACCTGCATGGATCCCTGTTTTAGGGGACAGGCAGAAGCCATACTCCACCAACATAAACAACTTGGTCAGGAGAAAAAGCACGGAACTAAGGGACTGAGAAGGCAGAGTTTCCAACACACAGAGGTGTAAAAAGCATCTCTGAGTGAGGCCACTCAGCAGGTTCGGCACCAGGACAGTAGAGAAGAGCACAGTTCACAGAAAGATCTCCAGGGCAGTGCAAAGGAACATCTGCCTACGTGGAAATCTGTACCACACACTGTATGCCAGATAGGAGGAGACTTAGCCAGAAATACAAGAAACAGAAAATCTAATAAAATGTCACAGAGAATATCATTCTAGGGGAGTTGATTCCCCCCAAAAAAATCATCATGCATTCAAAAGTGACCAACAGTAGGGCAATTATGACAATTAAACAGAAATATTGACCAAAGCATGTGACACGACTGGATTGGGAAGATATGAGAATGCAAAAGGTTGAACAAAAGGGGAAAAATTCTCATTTTCCCCCTAAGAGTTAAACGGAGAATGTCTGAAGCAAAGAAGTCAAGAGAGAGCTGTGAGCACATATTATTTATGAGCCTGGGGAAACAGCTTTTTAAAAATGGAAAGGGATGGTTCTGAGAAGAGAAGGAGTGAAGGAGGGAAGGGAGTAGCCTGGTTGCTCATTTTTGCTATAAGACTTCAAGTACTATTTGTCCTTCATGGATCAATAGTCCAATGAGAAGGACATCTCAGAAACAATGATAGGGATGGTACCAAGTCCTCCCACCCCAAGACCTTGGCATAACGTAAGACTCTTAGAATCTGTACCACCACAGGGAAGAGAGAGGAGGTTCCCAAGACTATAAAGTATCTCTCACTTAGAATAATAAGAGTTTGAAATAAATACAAAATTCAGTTATAAAAAATGAAAATCATACTTCCTGACCACCTAAGCGAATGTATGGTCACATCTTCTGGGAACTTTCTGGAACTGGCCAGTGAGATGGCTGAGTGGATAAAGGTGCTTGCCACCAAGCCTTGCAACCTGAGTTTGATCTCTGGAACCTACATGGTGGAAAGAGATAAGCAATGCTAGCAGGTTGTCCTCTGATTTACACATACACATGCATCTATACACACACACACACACACATACGTACATACACACACCAAATAAAAACATTTAAAAATAACTTTATGGAGTGGAGAAAATGTTCTGTGCGACCTGATGCAGTGACAGCAGAGAGGCAGCAAAGTGAAGAGCTGAAGACTTTCAGGGGCTACCACAGGGAGCAGCGGGAGCAGACACTGATGTTACCTTCACCAACCTGCGAGAAGCTGAGGTGGCATGTGTGAGTGGGTCCCAGTTGTTTGGGAGAAACAAATCAACAGAATGGTAGATGGGATGTGGAAAAAAAATAGAAAGAGCAACAAAAGCAAATGCTGAGAAGACCGTGAGATGGGGAAAGATCATAAATTGCTCCCTCCAGGGATGTCCTCCATGAAGACCACAATCTGAACACTGGGCTCCATTCTCCACCCAGTCCTGGAAGACGCGGAGAAGCAGGGCTCCATCCTTTCAGTTCCCTATGGTCCCTCCAAGGGCCTCAGCACCTGCTTGAAGCTCATTCTGCATCTTAGAAGGCCCAGCTTCCTCTCCCTCCCCTCTCCCAACTATCTTGTTGCCACTCCAACTCCAGCCTAGGTTTTCACACTGGTCCATACCTTAGAGCCGGCAGTGACATCCCTTCATCTCCCATCTCCTCCTTCATGAGCCTGTCTTGTGCTTTCCAAAACAAAGACTCCATGCTCAAGACAGGGCTGGAGGCTCAGAGTGAGGCATTGGCGCAGAGTGGGCTGGATTCAAAGTCAGGACACCTCAGCTTCCAGGATGAGAGTGTGATTGGATAGATGAGGAAGAGTCACCATCCTGGAGTCCACAATGCAGATGACTGGGTGAAAACAGAAGCCAGGACCACTGAATGGGGAGGAGGCCACAGACACAACAGCCCTTGGTGGCGAGGGAGGGGGGTTCTTAGGAAGCCCTCAGTTGGTGGAATATGCACAACTCAGAAGAAAGAGTTCTGAGCTGGAACAGAGATGCTAACACAGTCTCAGAAAAACACCCCCTGGTTAACTTGGCAAAGCTGGGATGTTCTGTACTGTAGGCACTATACCCCTAAAGCCTCTCGGCAATGGGCAGCATAGCCTCTACATCTAAAGCCTGAATGAGCTCAGCATGCTTGGGACTCTAAAGATACCCACCCCAGTCCTATCTTTCAGGTCCAGCCAGTCCACAGACACAGTGGTGACCCCGAAGAATGCCCAGGGCTCTCCACAGGACCAGCTTCAGTGTCTTTTGAATTTATATGGTTCTTTTTTTCTTCCCAAATCCATTGAACAGTGGGATCTCTCAGGTATATATACTCTTTCTGCCTAGAACACAATCCCCATCTGAGTGGCTGCCTTGAGGGAGCCCTGGAATTTAATAAATTCCGAAGAGTCAGTCTGAGCACTCCCCAGGGCACTCACCTTGGCCTGTGGGAAGCAGAAGTAGAATACATAAATGTTGGAGAGACGACTTTTTTTTTTTGAAAAATTAGCAAGAGTGGGATGATTCTGCTACAGTGATGGGAAGATGGGCCAGCTAGAACAGCAGCTCCCGTGCTCTGACAATAGCCCTTGTACACACTATCCAAGGTGGCATGAACCAAAGCCTGCCTACATCCCAGGTTTCCCATGAGACCCAAACAATACAGGCCCCAACAAAAGTGTCACCATAGGATCTCCCAGAATCCAAGATAATATAAAATCTCCTGGTATATAGCCATTCAAGGTCCTGTGTGTCTCTTAGTTACCAATCTCTCCCATTGAATGGAACAACCATGAGACCAGGGACCAAATCTGGCTTGCCCACTGTTGCATATCCAGAACCTGACAAATCATAATATATGGGTAGGTGGTATGGGAGAATTGTCTGTATTCTGTCAATTATATTTTAAATAAACGCTGATTGGCTGATAGCCAGACAGGAAGTATAGGCAGGAAAACCAGACAGGAAGTAGAGGTGGGGCAGGGAGGAGTATTCTGGGAAGAAGGAAGTTCTTTCTGCAGTCCTGCCCAGACCACTGAAGAAGCAGGATGTGACCTGCCCCACTTAAAAAGGTACTGAGCCATGTGGCTAACATAGATAAGAATAATGGGTTAATATAAGCTACAAGAGCTAATAAGAAGCCTGAGCTAATGGTCCAATCAGTTTATCATTAATATAGACTCTCTGTGTGATTTTCTTTGGGGGCCAAACAGCTGTGGGACCTGGTGGGAGGACAGAAACCCCAACAAGCAGGCCTTCATGTTACAGGTAGGGACTTCCTCTAGTCAATAAAGGACCGAGGAATGAGTATGTACCTAGTTGGTAGAGGACTCACAAAGCCCTGGATTCAGTCTCCAGTACAGCATAAACCAGGTATGGCAGAATCCCAGCAAGATTTAAGAGATAGAAGCAGGGTGGCCAGAAGTTCAAGGTTATCACAGCTACATAGCAAGTTTGAGGCTAGCCTGGGCTGCATGAGATCTGGCCTCAAATTTTTTTCAATTTACAATTATTATTTTCTTAGGTGGGGTGTCTGCATCAGACATATTCATGCCACAGCACATGTGGAAGTCAGAAGACAACCCTCAGAAATCAATTTTCTCCTTCCACTATGTGGGTTCCAGGAATCAAACTCAGGAAGTCAATTCTGGCAACAAGGGTCTTATCCCCTGAGCCATCTCAAATAAAACATTTTTACAGCTCAGTGGTAATGGTACATGCCTTTTATCCTAGTACCCAAGTGTCAGAGGCAGGCAGAATTTTGTAAGTTCGAGACCAACCTGGTCTACAGAGCTAGTTCTGGGACAACCAGGGACACACAGAGAAACCCTGTCTTGAACCACTGCCCCCTCAAAAAAAAAGCACTTTTTTAAAAAGGAGGACCGAGATTTTTTCTCAGGAATACACTTGTGAGAGCCACTGCCCTCCAGTAGCAGGGACCTCATTGAGAAGCTGACAGGAACTCAAAGGCAGCTACAGTCTCCACGGTTCTGCAAGCAAGTCAGTGTGTGTCTGCCTGATATCCCTGAAATGGGCCAAGCTAGGGTACTGCACACCCATGAGCATCCTAAGGCAAGATAAAAGGTCAGGATTTGAATTCTTTCCATTGCAGGATAAATGAGTGTGTGGTAAAGAGCTGCAGGCAGGTATGTGTGTGTATTAAAGGGGAGGTTCACAGGCAGATGTGTATTGAAGGGGAGGTTCACAGGCAGATGTGTATTAAAGGGGAGGTTCACAGCGGCAGTATTGCCTATGCTTTCATGCTGCCCCGTGTCATGACAGCATTCATTGTCTTCTCTCCTGACTTAAATCATTTCCTCAGCCACTTGTCCAACGTCTGACATACAGCTATCTAGGAGAATAACAGACTCTTGCTGTTCCAACCTTGAGCCCTAAAATACGATAATAATTCTTCCAACACCTCAGAGAACATTCCATCAGCTGGTCAAAAATGAATGAAGGCATCCAAATATATATCCGGGACTTAGCAGGAGTTGAGTTTAGCACATTTGCTTTTGCAAGTGGGGGAGTAGAGATGGCTGATTCTTAAACCCAGAAAAGTCATGGATTTACTACTTGACTTCAGGCTAAAACCATATTAATTTTATTTTAAATGTATGTATCCAAGCTAAAAGAGGTCGACATGAAAGGTTTAACTCTTAAATCAAATGTTCTTTCCAATAAGGTCACTAATGACAGGCTGAAATGTTGCAAGGGGTGTATTACATGATGAATGCTTGTCATTTATTCAAAGGAAAATGCTACAGTGAGCCTAAAGGGTCATTTCCTCCAACTACAAGGTAGGCAGAGCTCCAAATGCTGAAGTCCAAAGTGCTCTCCTCCCCTCTACCATGTTGGCCACTCTTGAACTTTGCAAGGACCTTCTACACTGCCTAAGCAACTCAGAGACACATAGCAGATCACCAAACCCTGAGAAAGGGAGAAGGGAAATCTAGAATCTAGCTGTTCCTGAGCATGGTGCTATGGACACTGTTAGATTCTTCTGTGTAGGAATAACCAAGGATAGCACTAAGCCAGAAGTGGATGTGGATTCAAGTTCCTCCGGGTTGGACGACACTGTTAAATAACTGTTGTAGGAATGTTTGCAGCTTGTGGTTACCCACCTCCTGGGGTGTGGCCTCTTATACTATATAAGAACCTGCGTCTGCCCCTTTCTTCCTCCTTTTCGCCGACTGCTTGTTCGGATTGTTGGATTGCTGGATTCAACCTCTGTCCACCACTCAAGCAGAGAATTCTGATTTTTGAGTTTACTCCCAAATAAATAACTATTTCTCAATTCTGAGGTAGTGTGGGATTTCTTTTAAGTGTCCGTTCATCACCTCTTCAAGTAACAACACCATTGCTAGACTCCCAGCATCCTCACAGTGATCCACAGGATCCCTGTGGTCACTTTGAACAATCTAAAGGTGCACAGAATTGAGTTCGTCAATGAGTAATGTGTTCACCTGGGTATAGATGTGTTAAAGCTTGCCCCTCTGCTTTCTGGAGGGTAACCACATATAAAATGTGGACCAAGGAGCTGGAGAGGCAGCTCAACAATCTAGAGCACTCGCTGCTCTTACAGAGGACCCAGGTTTGATTCCCAGTACCCACACTGTAACTTCATGTCCATTTAATGTGGGATTCCCCTCTGTATGCTGTGAATACCATTGGTTAATAAAGGACTGCTTTGGACCTATAGCAGGGCAGAACTTAGCTAGGCAGGGAAAACTAAACTGAATGCTGGGAGAAAGGAGGCAGAGTCAGGGAGAAGCCATGGAGCTGCTGCCGGAGACAGACATGCTGAAACTTTGCTGGTAGGCCACGACTTCATGGTGATGCACAGGTTAATGAAGATGAGTTAAATTAAGATGTAAGAGTTAGCAAATTAGAAGCTAATTGGCCATAGAGCTAATTGGCCAAGCAGTGTGTGATTATTTCAGGAGTCTGGGCAGCCAGGATAGGAAACAAGTCGTCCCCCACAACATCCATCTGTATCTCTAATACCAGAGATCCAGGCATGCACATGCTGAACATACATACATGCAGGCAAACACTCATACACTGAATTATTTTAAATAAATCTTTTTCTAAATATATAACAAAGTAAAAACCCTGCCCTTAGTACACATCCCCCAGCACTGGTGGCATGTGTGTCTTCATTGATCATTGTTTTTTATTAACTATGATAATTAACTAGCAACCATGGTTGCTATGACAAGACTATTTCTCATATCCAGAGAGGCAGCTATATTGCTCACAAGCATTTTAAACTCACATTGTATCAACCCTCTTCCTGGTAGTCTTGCATAGGAGAGAAAGAATACAGGGACACTTCCCTATGTTACAAACCAAAAGGTTGACACTTATGGATAAAAACAGTTCAAACCCACCCAGCTCCAAGTGAGATGTGCCAGGATTGAGCCTGGGAGCTCCCGTGTCCTGATCCACTGTTCTCTCCTCTACATATTGCCAACCTTCTCACCTAAGCACCCATCGGTAACTGCAGGCTGCTCAGCACACATGCAAGTATATAATCATGCCACTGTGTACTCCAAGAGATCTACAGGAAGCCTGAGGTTACAGAGGAAAATGATTGATCATCCTTTCCCAGGGGGAAAAAAGACCCTCCTGACTAGATGTCAACAGAGCCTGCAGCAGATACCACAAACAAACTAAGATGCTAAAGCCATTCTCCTGACCATTTCTCAGAAGGTGCCTTTCTCGAATAGCATAGCTGGGGTTAGGAGTCTCCATTATTAACCCGTCGCTAGAATACCTTAGCCTCTTTCCTCTGACTTTAAGAAATCAGTCAGTTTTCAATACTCTTGTCAAGAAAGCGGAAAAGAATCTCCTGAGACAGAAAATGGAGCAAAGATCTAAGAGGGACTTGAGATTCAAATCCATGAGACCCCCAACTGGCACAAATACCCTCCCAACCACCTGCCTCCCTTAAACCCTGGGCACCAATGCTTCAGAAGCCTACTCACTCAGAGGAATGGCAGATTGCCTCTGTGTGCTGGGGGAAAGGAAAGCAATTGATTTTGTTTGGAAGAATTTTATGTTAGTCCTTTTTATTATCTCAAGAAGGGCCATGAAATCCTCTAAAGCAAAATCAATTACAGCCACGCTTGGGGAGGCCAGAGCAGCCCTCTGGCTTATGAGCAACAGGCAGGTCTCCAGAGGAGCTGCCCTAGGCTTGGAGTTGCTGCTGGTCCCACCCCCTGCTGGCTTAGATCCATGTCATCCTCTACTGCTCCATAAAGCTCCTCCGTCAGCTTCCACAGAGCACTGCCCTGAGACCACAGTATGGGGCAGAGGTGGACACCAGTCAAGCTGGACCAATTGATTTACTCTCCCAGAAGTTGGGAAGTGGGGGGCAGGGCCAGTTAGCCGCTGAATGTGGGAAGAACACAAGGTACATCTCCATGCTGATTAAGGAAAAGGAACTTCTGCCATGTGTTCTGACACAATGGAAAATTCCATCTGGGCAGAGAAGAAGTAGTCAGCAGGCAGAAACAAGTAGCAACGGAAGACTGAATTCTAGTAAGTTTACAAAATGGGGATTACCTAATGGGGCATGGCTTCTAGGAAAGAAGGCAGGTAGATCCATAGCATTTCCTTTCTCAGCCAAGCTAGCCCAACCTGGTGTTGTGTGTTGTTTGCATCAAGTATTAGGGGCTTGGTGTATGGTTTTTCTGTTTGTGGGCAAGTGCAAGAAGAAATATCCGTTGCATTTAATTGCTTTCATTAAGGAATAGCATGGTTTTTTTTTTCTTTTTTAATCACTGAGCCAACTTTCCATACCCCTATGGAGT
The DNA here is from genome assembly GCA_004026605.1 of Ondatra zibethicus. NCBI lineage: Eukaryota > Metazoa > Chordata > Mammalia > Rodentia > Cricetidae > Ondatra > Ondatra zibethicus. The sequence goes on from PVIU01008735.1 coordinate 29,599, forward strand.
AACTTTTTAAAGAAACTTTTATTCTGGGAATGATTGAAGATGCCCACTACAATAGTAATAACAATCCTGTATATCTTTTCCTGCTTTCTCCTTCGGCAGCATCTTGTAATACTGTAGGACAAATACTGTAAGGAGGAAAATGACAATTACACAAACCACCCATCTCAGTCAAATGACAACTTTACACATACAGTCAAATGTTGCCTAATTAACGTTGAGATGACAAGTTCTTTAATAATTTTGTCATTGTGTGGCATGGAATATTCTTACATAATAGAGATAATTTAGCCTATTGCACATCTTAGCTATGTTATAAACATGCACATGACATATGTGTACTCCTGGGCTATGTATGTTCCCTGGGGCAGGGGTGGATACCAGTCAAGCTGGACCAATTGATTTACTCTCCCAGAAGCTGGGAAGTGGGGCCCAGGGCCAGTTAGCCTCTGAATGTGGGAAGAACACAAGATACATCTCCATGCTGATTAAATCATGAAGGCAGAAAGCATACTGGCGGTTGCCAGGACATCAGGAAGAGAGAAATAAAGGCCAACTCCCTGAGAGCTTGAGGGTTTTCTCAGAGATTATGAAAATGTCTTGCGAATTGAAGTGTCGTTTGCAAAGCAGTGTGAACACATCGAATACTATCGAATCGTGTATCTGCAGATAGTTCATTTTAGTTATGTGAATTTCACCTCAATTTAAAAAATAATGTCACCCCTATAAACATCAGGGGGCTCCAGTAGAGGTGCAGAAATTACTAGTTAGTGTGCTAAAGCAGCTAAGGTATTTGTTCATCGGCAGAAACATACACATGCACACACACACACACATACACACACACATGTACACACATACCAAGCACTGTGCTGAAGATAGTAGAGTGAACAAGAAAAACGGTTCTTGCCTTAGAAAGCTGAAAGTGGACAGTTAACACTGAAATACTACAACGGGTATCCATCGCTGTCACCCTCCAAAACCTACTCCTACCTTCTAACACAGGCCAAACTGTGGTTCAGAAAGGAGGCCAAGGCTACCCACTCCCTCCTAGAGGTCAATCAGAGTGCTGTCATCCTCCTAAAAGATCAAAATGAACCGATGAGGGGTTTAAGGTAGTGGTAGTCATTTTGGTGGAAGTAACTGGAGAGAGAGAGAGAACAAACTCAGAGTTCAAGTCAAGAAACTACCCTCTCTTTTGTTTAAGCTTCTTTGAAGTCTGCTGTTTATTCTACTGCCTATGGTATGAGATTCTTTCACTCCGAGGACCAAGTGCCAAGTACCATGAATGTCTGTAGCAAGCACATCTATTAGAAGATGGCAGGTTCTATAATACAACTATAACTTTATTAGTAAGTAGTATGAGATCTCAATGGTGAGTGACTATGGGACATTTATGCCAAAATTATTGTTGCTGAACATCATGAATCATGGTTTCTAAAATGTCATAGTCATTGCTTAGGAAATACTGCAACACAAGACCCTGTCTTAAAGCCCTTAGAGGATAGTCAATATGATATAGGAGACATTCCTGTGGCTTCTACTTCCAGAACCCCAGAGGGAAGAGAAAATTGCTGGTACCTAATGGTGGTATTTGAGCTGGTTAATCCCCAGTAGTTGACGACTCATATAAGCCTGGATTGCTTATGTACATCTGGCATCCTGCATCACCTCCTTCATCCCTGAAGGCCTGCAGCTGGTTCCCTAGCACCTCTGTTCTCTTTCTGTCCACCGACCCAGAACTGCTATCTCTCCTTTGCCTCTAGGCTATGGGATCACTCCCTGATGGTTGGAGTCTCCTCCCTTTACCACCCAGCAGGGAGGGAGTTCTCCCAATCCTCACATACACCGTTTTCTCAGAGGCCACAGTAAAGGCATGCTACCACATAGCCTTGTTCAACAGATGTCCAGTGCTGCCCTGTGGGGCAGGAATTATTCTCTCCATTTTATAGATGAGGAAACTGAGGCGCAGAAAGTCTAGGTAACCTGCCCATAGTCACATGACTAGTAAATTAAAGAACTACAGTAGAAGAGTTGAAATAAAAAATTACCTTAAACCGTCAGCTTGCTACTCACATGAACACTCATAAGCCAGACACTTCTGTTTGTGGACTTTACCGTATCATCCTATGCTCAGTTTCAGTAACACTACGCTGCCAGAGAGAGAGAGAGATTTCATGCTTATGGAAGCCAGATGTTGACATTAGATGTCTTCCTCAATCACTCTCCATCTTGTCTCTTGAGGCTGGATGAACCACTGAATGTAGACCTTGCCAACTCAGCTAGACCGGTTGGCCAGCAGTTCTCTGAGATCCTCCTGTCTCTACCTTCTCAGCTCTGGGATGACAGGAATGTTCCTCTGTGTCCAGCTATTTGTGTAGGTGCTGGGAATCCGAGCTCAGGTCCTCATCCTTGCTCAGCAAGCACGTTACCGACTGAGCCATCTCCCCAGTCCCACACTTTGTGTTTTAACTGGTAGGAGCTCCGATTCTGTTTCATCTTTCCTGGATGCAACTTCTACACGGAGCCCACACTCTTGAGAATGACTAACTTCTCCTGCTCTGCTTATCATCCATCTCAGGAGGCCACATGGTCTGATGGCCAACTTTGTCGACTTGACAAAACCTCGATGTGCCTGAAGCGTCCCAAAGAAAAACTTTCTACATTGGCCTGGCTTAAGTGTGTGTCTTGGGGGAGGCTGTCTTAATTATGTTCATTGAAGTTCCCTAGCCTACCGTGGGCAGCACCATTCCCTTGACAGGGGTCTTCAACTGTATAAGAGAAAAAAAAAATCAAGCTGAACACTACCAAGTGACCATGCATACATTCATTTCTCTCTGTCTTGGCTGCAGAGGTGATGTGACTAACTGCTTCAGTTTCCCACTGCCTTACCTTTCCTGAAGTATGGACTGTAACCCAGAACTGGGAGTCAAATAAATCCTTTTGCCCTAAGTTACTTTTGTCCTAGTATTTTATCATAGCAGCAGAAATGAAACAAAACGCAGGGTCATAAGCATAGAACAGTGGTTAAAAAGCATTGACTCCAAGAGGTCTATTGACAATCAGTAGGTTTAAGCATCCGGCAGATGATTATCGCCGATATATAATGTGACAACAATGATGTTTAGTCAAAAGAATTCAGAGTGTATCTTATAACTTTAAAACTAATTTGTATTTGGACATGATCCCAGCAGAACTCTGCCCTAGCTTTCTGGGATGCACTAAGGATGCGTGGAGTGGCACCAAGACTTGGGGAAGAATCTTCTGGAGCAAATAGGCACTGAGAAGATGCTCTAGGGTAAGGTACTGAGCAAGCAGGAGACAGTGGCAACTCCTTCAGTTCAGTTTTAAAACCCAAAAGAAAAAAAAAAGACTCCAGAAGGTACTCTTTCAAAGCCAGCTCGGCCACAGCAGTTGTCTGTGACAAGCCTGGCCACAGTAAGCAAGGTCACCAGCCCCTGACAACAGTGTCTGTGCACAGCACTGTGTTTTTGCACCTCGCCTCTCAGTGTGTGTAGCTAGTTTTAGGGCTGTAACATAGTACTGTTTTGTAAGCCCAAAGCAGCAAGGCATTGACCATATCATTTGATTCACCCTAATGTTTTGAAAACCGGGAAATTCCATATTCATGAAAGATGTATTCTCCGACCTTCACTGAAAATGTGCGTCTCAAAATCAACCAGCTCTACAGAGGAAGCATTCCGATTGCAGGCGAGTGGGAGACACGGGACCTGAGAGAACGGCATTTGCTCTGAGTACAGCCAGCTCCAGGCAGCTCCTGCAGGCAGGCTCACCCTGCGACTATCGATGGTGTCATCTGCTGGAACCATGTCACTCCTTTGTGTTCTGCTCTGAACCTGTTTGCCTCATTTCCTGGAAAGATAATCCTGTTCTCCAGCTCTGTTAGCCTGTGGATTTAAGTACTTCTCCCTCCCACCATGAAGGCTCAGGTCTCTGCCTGCCCCTCCACCCCGGCTTCCCAGACTGAAGTGTCTTTCCCTTCCTGCTCCGTGATCCTCTTTTCTCCCCAGCTCCCTTGCTAGGCTCCCACTCAGCCCCAAATCCAGGCAGAATGGCTTCTGCATATGTTTTTTAAATGTCTAGGAAATGCATTACCAGAGAGAAGCTGGGGCTCAATGAGCTTGTTTGCGACCTGAGGAGAGACAGACTTAGAAGTCAGGTGTGATGGCACATGCCTGTATTCCCGATACTCAGGAGGCTGAGGCGGGAGGCCAGTTTAGGCTACATAATGAGTTCTGGGCCAACCTTGGCTACAGAGTGAAATGTTATCTCAAAACCAGAACGGAACAACACGATGCAAACCTTGAGAGAGAACATGGCAAGAACAGAGTTGGCGAGAACAAGGAGGATGCTCCCCAGGATGGAAAGACACTGATAAGCTACCTACATGAGATTGAAGGGTCTGATCCACCCCAGGCAGGCTTCTCCAGGAATAACATTCTTCAGAAACCAACCTTAAGGCTGGCAGAACGGCCCTGGGTAGGCGAATGCTGTAGCTCATGGGAGGGAGGCAGAGGGAAGACGTGGACAGCGGAGACAAGGCGCCTGTACCTCTCCACTGCTTACAAAGTGCCTGACCAAATCCAAGCCCTTCCCTTTGCTAGTGCTACATACAGTGCAGTGCCTGTTACCTCTTTATCCTAAAATAATTACTTGTTGTTCATCTGAAATTTGAATTTAACTGGTAGCTTACATTTTAGGATTGCCAAGTCTTAGGAAAATGAAGGAGCTCCAAGAAGAATAACAGCGCCAATTTCCCAGCCTGTGATGCCAACTATCCTGTCTCCTCAAATAGGACAACAATAAGGCAAAGAAATGATCCCAGCCAAGCACAACTTGGTAAACATGGGGGAAGGGTTACTCACAGGAGCATAAAGGATTGACGCAGAAGAAGCATCAAAAAACCCAACCCTTCTAATAAAAAAGCTGCATCCCTGGATTCCCCCTGCTCAACTTGCAGACAACTCCACTGAAGAGTCTCTCCGCTCCCCCAGCAATTGCTCACTGCTTCACTGCTGCTGATAGACCCAAGGGAGGAGGCCTCATGAGCTCAGGAACTTTCTGAGCTTCCTGTATGGATTTGTTTGTGTTAGTTTGGTTTGTTTTTGTTGTTGTTTCTTGCATTGCTGGTAGAAGTGGGGTATGGTGTGTGTGTGTGTGTGTGTATGTGTGTGGTGTGTGTGTGCGTGTACATGTGTATGTTTGTGTGTGTGTGTGTGTTGAGACAGAATCTTAATATGTAGCCTTAACTGTCCTAGAACTTGTTATGGCAGACCAGGCTGGCCTCAAACTAATGCCTGTCTTTGTCTCCCCGGAGGAATGCCTTTATCCCTTTGCTGGGATGAAAGATGTGTGCCACCACACCCATCTAGGCTTCTGTATCTTATGAGTCCTATGAGCCACCCTCCTTCTTTCAGAGGAAATGTTCCATTTAAAGGGGAGGGCTACCCTACACCTGTCAGCATGGAGAAGAGACATGCTTACACTCCGCCCCCTCCCCATGAGCATTGCCAAAAACCCTCTCTGCTGGACCCATGAGCTCCCCCGCATCCAGTTTGTCTCAGTTCTCAGACAAGGGCCTGAGCATAAGCGAGGGAAGCAGCTCCCTGGGCACTGCCCATCACTGCCAGGGACTGCCCTCTTCCCCAATTCCTTCCCCATGGCACAAGATCAGAATCATTTTCGGGTCCCTACAACAACCTTGTTTAAGTATGGCTTTTTCTTTTAATCTTGACTGCACACGATAGCTGTAAATGATTATGCAAATGATTCACTGTGGAAGAGATGGAAATGGAGGAAAATTTTAATAAAAGAGCATGACAAGACCCTATCATGCTGAGATGCTCCCTTACAGTCTTTCCATGGTGTGTATGAACTTCTTACATAGTGGCCATCATCTTGTGGGTTCGCTTTTTTCTTGCTTTTCTCATTCTTAGTTTTACATTTGACATGATTGAGCTCAATTCAACTTGAGCTAATAAATATTTACCGAGCACTTACTCTGGATCCCCACACTGTGTATGGAACAGTAGACAAGGCCGACACAGCTTCTGCCCTGTGATGCCGTAGTTCAGGGTGGAAGTCAGGCATTGACCCAGGGAGATAAGAAGTGAATTAAACAGTCGCCAACAAAGTCTGCAGTATAATTCAATCACAGACTTTGCTTTTGGGGAAATGTGTTCCTAGAAATACAGAGAGACTATTTCATGGGGTTATATTTAAAATAAATGTGTTGGGCATGATTCTTGGTGGTAGGATATTTCAGTGAAAATAGATAATGCCTCTTTGTTCAATAAAATTCTTGGTTCACATAAACCCTGGAATTGCCTGTGATTACAATTAATAAAGCAGTTTAATAAATAATAAAATACAATCATGACTTAATAAAGCACCATGGTGACTTAATAAAGCATCACGGTGACTTAATAAAGCACCATGGTGACTTAATAAAGCACCACAATGTCTTATTAAAAGGCAATGATATCTCAATAATGCACAGTGGTGACTTAATAAAGCATCACAGTGATTTAATAAAGCTTGTTGACAACAAAATAATAATGATTACTCAATAGCGCACCATGATGACTTAATAAAGCACCATGGTGACTTAGTAAAGTATAGTTATGACTTCATTATATAAAACAATTCCTTACTAAAGCACCATGATGACTGTGGAGTCAAAACATTCTTCTACCACACAATTTTTGGTAACTGTATAGTATGTCTGCGAACGAATAGACCATATATATAGTCTTTAATCAATCATTGCTAAGCATTTGATTCTAAATATTGGCTTTGATAATAGCAGCACTGAAGAAGACCTTTGTGCATGAACACAGAAGTGCAAGCAAATCTGATTATTTCTTTGGGATAAGCTCCATAGTTGACTTAAATGATGAGTCTGCTGTTACACAAAAGTTATTTCCTTATACTTCCCCTAGGTACATACTAAACTACATTTCCCAGCCTCCTTTGTAGTTAGATGAGGCCATACTACTCACCTCTGGCCTGTGGAACAAAGTGGGCCTTGCTCAGCAAACCTCCTATGTGTGCTTCTACTTTTGTGTTCCTTCTCAGAGTCTTCCTAAGCTACAGGTTAAAAAAAAATGGAGGAGACCCTAAGGAAAGGGTTGTACCTGAGTTGCCCTGCGGAAAGGAACTTCCCTCCTACTGTGTCAGGTCATCCAGTATGAGTATTAGCGAAGAAGCTAATGAACTATGGTGTAGCCACTTTATCTATTATAGCATCCAGTGGTAAGTGTTGCAGGAGTTCCTCCCTCAGCTCCCTACTGAGCACTGTGGGTGGTAAAAATGCAGTCAAGAACCCTAGAGTTCCACCCCCTTCACCCTTAACCTCTAAAATTTCACCACAACAGCCAGGGCCAAGCCTTATTCCTGACTGGCCTTTGTCCCTGGAAGTTCAGTCCAAACACTAGGCCTCAGTTAAAGCTGTCCTACTCCGCAACCCATCTAGAAACACCCCAAGGAAAGCTCCCTGTTGCCCGCCCTGGATTTATCTTTTGGTTCTTTGCAACTGGAAAGCCAACACCAATTTCTTCCCATGCAGCAAGACAAATCAACACAAGTCAACAGCAACTTCAGAGATCACAAATAAGCCATTTTCCAGACACTCTGGCACTCATTCTTTGCTTGGAAACTTCTGCATCATTTTGTCTCTGTGTCTTCCTTCAGGAAAAACATGGGCAATGCCACCCTAGTCTAAGAACTAGGGTCATCCAAATGCAAAGATCCAAATATGACCATCCAACTGCCTAAGCTTTGGATCAGGAGGGGATGTAGGTTTGGGGGTACTCTAAAGGTCCCTTCTTCCCCTGAAATATTGGAGAAGCTTCTCAACATTTGGGAGACAGATACTCAATATTCCTTCACAGAGGATGCAGACTGATTCATCACTGTGCTCTGATTGCCATCTTGTGGCAGAGATGGAGCAAGGCAGCAGGCATCTCTGGTAGGCACTTTTAAGAACTCCACAACGTATTATCCAAAGGACTGTGAGAACTCCAACATGTGATCAGTCCCTGAAACACACCATGAGATGACAGTCAAAGTCTAATCGCTTCCTCCCACTGCTTCTCCAAGTTCTTTTCTTTTCCCACCAAAGAATAATGCAATTAAAAGCCCCTGCTTGCTGTTTTGCATGATGCAAATTATACGCTTCAGAGGTTGTATGCAAGGAGAGCTTTTACTTCATTATAAAAATGGTACGTGTAAGTTGTCTAAAAATTAAAACACGATTGAAAACTTTAAATAAGCCACAAATCACCCCAAACCCAGGAACTCTGAGCCAGCCTGCATGAATTGTTTAGTCACTGCACTACTGGGGCAAAGTCACTTGGTGCCACCCACAAGCTGAGGTGCAATGTTGGTTCTGGTACCATGGCATTAGAGTTCTTTTGGGGGGGACAGGGTTTCTCTATGTAGTCCTGGCTGTCCTGGAACTTACTCTGTAAACTAGGCTGGCCTCAAACTCACAGAGATACGCGCCTGCCTTTGCCTCCCGAGTGCTGAAATTAAAGGCGTATGCCATCACTGCAAAGCTGACATTAGGGTTCTTTCTGGCTCTTCACTTCTAAGTTGATCTGAGACAAGGTATGACTCCATAAATCTGGGTTTTCAAATCTTAGAAACAGGGAGGGGAGAGAGATAAGAATAATACAGGCACTCCTCTCATAATGTCATGAGGAAGAATTCATCTATAAAGACTGCCTAATGCCCAGTACATGGGAACCCTCTATTTCTACATACGTCCCCCATGTATTTTCATCCCACTTTGATGATGAATGGGTGAATAGGCATTTTATAGAAAGGATATTTAAGTATGCTTGTAACTTTTTTAAAAAGCATTTGTGCTTGGCATGGTAGTGCACACCTTTAATCCCAGCACTCAGGAGGCAGAGGGAGGTGAATCTCTGTTAGCTCAAGGCCAGCCTAGTCTACAGAGTGAGTTCCAGGACATCCAGGGGTACACAGGTGTAATCCTGTCTTGAAAAACAAAAACAAACTAAAGCATTAATAAAAAGGAAAGGAAGAGGGAATCCATAGTTGTAGAGATGCAAGACTGAGTGGGTGGATCCTTCTGGATTCTCAGGTGATCAGCAGTGCGTTTCTTGAATGGTTCTGACCCCCTATCTGTTTTACTCCTGCCACCAGAATGCTCCCAGGGGGACCACCTCCAGCTGTTCCCATAGAGTTCCCACCCAGGGGGAAGCAAGGACACTGACTGCCCACCATAAAGGAATTTAATAAGAAGGAAAAAACGTATCCTGCTGAGTACAGATCACTCTCGGAGAGACAGTGATGGCTTTCACAGCACATGGTCATAGCTCCTCTTTCTCATCTGGCGTCTGTAGAATCTGAACCGCATATACCAAAGAAGGTGAGCAGTGGGTGGGGTTGGAAGGCCAGATCCAAAGAACCACTCCCAGCAGATGCTTATACTGGGAAACCAGCAAGGAAAAAGTCCTGGTACTCTCAACAGATGTGGGCCACAATAAAGCACTTGCTCCTTTGATCACTCCCACAGGAAGTATCTTAGATAGGCCCGTCACCTCATCTTCTAGGTAGGTGCCATCATCGCCATTTTGCAATTAGGCAAACTGAGGTTTGGCAGTATAAACACTTTACCTAGGGACATTTAGCTGGTAAGCAGCTGAGCTGGGGTTTAGGTTCTAGTTTCAGGATATGACCAAAGTTCCTTCAAGCCTTCATAGCAAACAGAAGACAACAATTAAATAATTGGCTACTTGCTTGTTACTTCCAAAACCCTTCCAGAAAACTTCACATCTTGCCTCAAGCCTCATTCACTCTAGCCAAGAAGTTCCAGACAGAAAGTAAGAAGCCTGAAGTTTACTCTAGAATGTCTACATTCTATAATAAGCATCAAGTAGAAACTCTCGACCATCTAGAATCCTCATGGAACTGGGGGGAGGGGGTAGTAGGTAAGATGGTAGGATGACTGTTGGGTCAGTCAGTTGGTCAGTTGACCCTAAAAAGGCAACTCAGTTTTCCCAAAGAGTCATATTTCAAAAACATCCTCCCAGATCATCCAGGAAGTAAATAATGCAAGAGTAGATGAGAGCATCATTCCTTCCCTCTGGCCTCTTCTCTACAAGCTGTTGTCAGTGCAGCCTCCTAAGTCTGAACTTAAATAAGCAGATCCTTAGCCTGAATCCTTCTCTACTTAAAGTAACAAACCATGACCTGCTACCACCGTACACAAGTAAAAATGAATCCTAGCCCGGGAGTGCCATTCTTGCAACAGATAGAGAAGTTTCAGTGACTTACAGGCAGCCAAGTATTAGCCAGTCACTGACAGCCAATTGATCAGACAAGGCCTGTCATAGCCAATCAGATTCTCTCTCTAATGTGCTTCCACAATTAGCTCATAGAAGCTCACTGTTCGCACTGCTGGACAGAGCCCTGAGTCGCTTCTGGATCTGAGTGCGGTCCAATTCATGAGTAGTTCTTTGATCAAATAAGTTCTATTAAGTTTGATGTTCCTCGAGTCTTGCTTTGAAGTGACTGATGCCTCTCAAACAAAGCCAGCCCTGACTGCTTTCTCCCCTAACACACTCCTGTGGCACTCTGTCAGTAGAGAAGGGAGGCTAGAGCTGCCAGCCCAGCACATAACAGCCTGACAGTCAACCTTCAGCCGCTCTTCCTCAGAATAAGGCCACACCGTTTCCATCTTCTTAGGTCAAGAATTCATTGAGAATCCTAGCAAGGTGACTCATAACTGCAATTTCAGTCCTGTGGAGGCTAAGGTTGGAGGATCACCACAAGAAGGAGAGTAACCTGAGCTATGTACTATGGCCAACTTGGTTTATAGAGTTGGGCACTATATCAAGACAAAATGAAAAAGGCTAAGAAGAACTGGAATGATGGCTTGTTGATTAAAGAGAGCTCAGTTCCCAACATACATGTCAATAGCTCACCACTGCATGTAGCTCCTGCCCCTGGCCTCTACAGGGAAAAACATTCACATGAACATACTCATACATACACACATAATTAACAATCAAACAAATCTTTTAATTTTTTTCTAAAAATTTAGGGAGATGACTCAGGAAGTCAAGTGCTTGCTATACAAGCATGAGGTCTAGAGTTCAAATCCCCAGTACCCACTTAAAAGTCAATACAGCAGCACACATCTGAAATCCAAGCATTGGAGGGGAGGAGGGTAAAGACAAGAGGATCCCTGGAGGGCCTTGCCCAGCCAGCTTCGCTAAATCAATGAGCTCTATGTTCAGTGAGAGACCCAGTTGCAAAAAAAAAAAGAAGATCTAGTGACAGACAACTGGTGCTGACCTCTGGCCATACACATACACACACACACACACATACACACGCACATACACACACGCGCGCACACACACGCACTCACACACACATACACACGTACATAATTTCCTTTAAAAGACACATGCCTGTAATCCTAGCATGTAGGGGACTGAGGCAGGAGGATCAGACGTGTTTTGTTTTGTTTTGTTTTTTAAGTCCCCAGGGATTCTAATAGCAGCAGAGTCAGGAAATGCTAGCCTAGGTGCAAAGCTGGGGAAACTGGGGAATCAGGCAAGACAACAAGATGCTCATCCATTCCCCCTTCCCTGAGAAGTTGGTTCTAGAGTCGAGTAAATGTTGGGTACTTTTTCTGTTGCTGGCATCAATCCCCAAGACCCAACCCATCACCCAAGGACCTGTCTTGTGGTGTCAGGAGAGGTCAATGACAGGAACCATCACCTTGGGTGGCCACCTTCCCTCCTTCAGTGGTACAAGCCTAACCTCTAGATACAAAGTCTATCACATAAATCCAACTTTCCTTCTCTGTCTCCCCCACAGATAAGAAAGAAAACAGTAAATCAGACAAGGTTTAAGACTGACTGCCTTTTCATTCTCTGTTCAGCTCTCCTCATGTTCTATAACTGCAGGAAAGCAGGAGTCATCTTTCAGCCAAGTACCAGCAACTTTACCCATTCAGAACCATGACATTCATGAAGGTATAGACGGGTAATCAGGTAAATTGGCAAATCAATGGGTGGGTGAATTACCAATAAATAATGCTGTAAGGAGAGGTAGACAGAGATACAGAAAGTGGTGTTCAACAGTCAACAGCGAGGTCAGCCCTTGAGCAAAAACTGCCAGGAAGAAGGATGTGGCTTCTGATAGCCTGCCCACCTGGGTGTGCAGTGAAGAATGTCCAAATGACTGGGGGGAAAAAAGCAATGACAAACGTAACAGTCACCCAGATACAAAAGGGTGAAGAGAGTATTGATGAGCTTCAGTAATGAGAAACAAGAAAGGACATGAAATGAAAAGAGAGACCCACGAGGAACCTTAGCACCTCTGTCTACTACCAGGTTCAAGGTAAAGTTCAAACCAATCAGCAAAACTTTTGAGAGGAGCCTGCAGATGCAACAAATCCTACCTAGGTCACTGAGTCCCTGCCCTGCATGCTAGAGGCTGAGCTGTTCACAACCCACCTCCTCTACATTGAGGATCCCCATGGCTTGGGTCCCAGGGGCCAACTGCTACAGCTTAGAGAAATGGGCTAGGGAGTCGTTTGATGGTTCTTTTAACTTCTCTTGCCCAGTTAAACATTGCCCAAAGGAAGATCAGCTGCAACTGTGAGATCCAGTAGCTCCACCCTTAGTCTGGGAAGGAGCTCCAGTGTGCCCTTGAACTTTCACCTCCTCATCTTCCAAAAGAGATAGGAGTACCTATCTTTGGATATTGTTTTGAGATAAAAGATGATCAGAAAAGAGTCTGTCCTACAAATAATGAGGTTGGCACTGAGTCATTAGACCCTTCCTGGCTCCTAACTCTGTGCCTTGTTCTGGTTCTACCCAAAGCTGAGACCACAGACTCCATGTGTAGGCTCAGTTTCTGCTTTGACCCTCCAAGGCAAAGGCAGCTGCAGACAGCAGTTATGAACTCCACCTTCCTCACTACTGTTCCCACCCCAATCGAGGTGTTCTAGCATCAGAGGTGATCTTTGCCACGGTGTCTGCTTCTAATTTCTTATTCTTAGAAACAGGTCAATTGTCTTAGTAAGCATTTGCTAAGCACCAGCCAGCTCCAGTCTGCCTGACTCTTGCTGGTTGTCTCCTAGGGACTAGAGCCTAGCTCCAGGCCCCTCCTGGATGACAGATGTTCCATTATCCCAAGAGAGACCTCCACCCCAACAGAATTCCAAGCACCCCCTATACCAGGGTCTCTCCTGTTGGAATCTGCCCTCTTGAGACCCTACCATGTCCTTTCAGCCCCACCTCTGTTATAGGCTGCCTGTTAGATGTTTACAGACACCTCCAACCTTTCTGCCAAATCATTTTCCCTCTGCAGTGTGTGACTTAGTGGCGCGAGCGCAGCAATAGAACGACTTCCCTGTGCATCTCCTGTGCGACCTTGGGGAAGATTCTTCACCTCTCGGCCTCGTCTACAAAATGAGAGTAACAATAGCCCCACACGGGAAACTCAAGGGATAAAGTGTATTGTGAGCCAAACACAGTGCATGGCATCCAACATAGCCCCACCCCCACTCCCAAGGAGCCCAATCTCTGTGCCTCCTCCCAGCCCAGATGGCTTACAACTGAATCCAGCGATATGACAGTGGTCATTAAAACAAATTTGTCACTTGGTTCTATAGCCAGGTGGCACATGACAGCCATTAATTTTTCACATGAAAAATGGCTCTGCTAATTGAAAAACATCAAAAAGATTGAGGTTTACACAAATGTTCAGCTCTGTTTATTTTTTCTAATTTACTTTTCAGCAGTCAGTAAGAACTTAATGAGCTCTCATTTATGGCTTCCTCCCTATTTATAGATATCAGCGCCTGTGGTGTAGATGTATAGATTGAGAGCATTCAGCCTGGGCTGTGTGGTCAGCAGGGAAAAGTTATCCCAACCAGGTGGATTCCAGATGGGAATTACCACTCCTAAAGCTGGCACAGTGTTCACTAGGACCTTGGCTGGTACAGTACATCAACTGGATTTTGTCGTCCTCTTCTGGGGACAGATTCCTCTAACTTGAAGCTTGCTTGGGGCTTTTGTTTCTGTTTGTTTTCTTTTGGAATGAAAAGAGATCCCACTCAGTGAGTAATCCCCCAGTTCTGGGCCCTGAGCTGCGCACTTTCCGTGGGTGATTCTGTTTAATGATCGTGACACAAGGAGGGACGTCACATGACGACTGTGTTTCCAGATGAGAGGAGTGAGGAGCAAAGAGATGAAAAATGTGGAAAGTGGGTCAGGAGATGGTTCTGTCAGCAAAATGCTGTCCTGGCAATCCTGAGGATGTGAGTCCATCCCCAGAACCAACATTAAAAAGGCCAGGTCCAGCCATCCAGTGGTGGTGCACACCTTTAATCCCAGCACTCTGGAGGAGGCAAGCGAATCTCTGTGAGTTCAAGGCCAGCCTGGTCTACACAGTGAGTTCCAGGACAATCCTCCGGCCAAGAGGAAAAAAGTGAGAGTCAGGGAGAAAGAACTGAAGTGTACCACAGCCTTTCTCTGAGCAGGAGACAGGATCAAAAGCAACCCTTCTGCAAGCCAAGGGGAAGGAAACTCTGGAGAAGAGAAAAGAAAGATTCCCCCCTAAAGCCCTTCACCTGTAAAATAAGGGGCTGGAGGTGATCCAGGAAAACTAATAGGCATGTCCATCCAGTGGCCCACAGTCTGTGTGTATCCCAAGAGAGCTATGAATGAAAACCAAGACATTTGTAGATGACAACACAATGTCATGATATCAAATGATTGGACACCCCTGACAGCAATGGCTGCAGCCACAGAATGGTAATAGACTCAGGAAATGTGACTACACCTGTACAGTTTCTGTTTGAAGAACAGACGATGACTTCCTGGCATACCACCCCTGTCTTATTCACTCTGTATCCCTGGCACCCTGCACAGATGGGCGCCTAGCTCAAGGCTGGGCTCAGTCAACATCTGTTGAATGGATGGAAGACTGACGAGAAGGCTGTGGCTTGGCATCACCCTGAGAGTGCAGGCTCCCGGGACGGCTCTGAGCCTTGATTCAGAAGCCTGATGGTGCTTCAGGGTTGTTAGCTCATGTTATACTCCTTCATTTTGACTTGTAATCACATAATTAACAGTCAAGGTGGTGGCAGCTTCTATAATAGCCTTTACAGTAGATCATAGAAATAGAAATGACTTACTTAAGAGATCAGCATCTTGCAGTCCTGCATAATTACAGACCACAGGCCTTGGGAATATATTTGACATGTAACCTGAGCTACTGATCCTCATTCCGAGGCACTTCCCTACATGATAGAATGGGGTAGAGGCTGCTGTAAAGGCAGAGAGCTCCACTCCGCATGGGACTCCATGAGGATCACAGCTCCAGCCTAAGTGGATGGTTCTGTTAACCTCTCCTAATGCAAATGCCAGGATCACACACAAAGGCACAAGCAAATACCCTCTCAGGCTCATTCTGGAAATTAAACCAATGCATTCATGCAACCAGTAAGTTGGCTGAGACATGGTCCCTCAGGACCAAGCACAGGGACAGTGGTGCCTTTAAGGATGTGATGTTAAAATTGAGCTCCAAAAGATGAGTAGGGGCAAGTCAATTCAGGGAAGAGGAGTGGGTGGAAGACTTTTGGGAAAAGAAACCAACACTTCCAAGTCCTTGATGTGACAGAATCCACAGTTTTTTCATCAAATTCCACTGCCGCTCGAAACCCCATTTCATGAATGAAAAGTAGACCTCGGCAGAACAATGCTACAGGGTCACTTCAATAGAAAGGTCATGTCAATCAAGAGGAGGGAAGGAAAAGAAAGGAAGAAAAAAGCAAGGAAGAGTGGAGAAAAGGTGGAAAGGGGTTAAAAATTGGGGGGTGGGAGAAAAGATCAAACTCTCCCTTTTCCACTATTCTAATGCCTTTTGCACTAGATCACCAACCCTAGAAGATACTTCATAAAACCAAATCCGGGAAATGCCACATTCTCCTCTTGGCAATTTACATAGCTCGTTAACAACATAAAGACCTTGAAAAGTCCTACAGTAAAGAACAGGAGTCCCCCAAGTTACTTGACCACTTTTTCCATCAGCATCTACTTAGCATTCAACAGAACATGCATCAGAGAAAGGCTCCCATAAATTAAGTTCAGCATCTACAAAGCAAGAACCAACTCCAGCATCAACCCCAGGGAGCAAAAGCTCTTTAATATGACAGTCTATTGTTACCCATGCTCCTTGCAGTCCCATGAGCATCACAAATACCCTGGTTAAGGCCTGGGTTAAGGCAACCACCCCCAAGACAAGGAGCAGGTGGAATGGAACACATGCTCATCATTTGATCCCTAAGAAAAAAAGTAAAGGAGGCATGACTGGGGCTGGCTTAGCAGAGATTTACTTCCCAGGCATCCTTTGGAATGGATATCCTGCATGATTGAGCCGAGCTTTGTTCAATTCTCAAAGCAATTTGCCAGGAGTGAGAAAGGGGCGCTTAGTAAAGCAAGTTGGTCAGTCCTGGATGATTACTTCTTATTCCAAAACAATTACTATAAAGGTAAAATGGGTTATATTGCTGTAAAAAAAAAATATGACTTTCTCCAAACAGTAGCACATGAATTCCCAACCAGAGCTGTGAGGACCCGGCCAAGTGCAGGCCAGACATAGGACCTGTGGGAAAGATGCTTCTGTGCTCAGTTAAAATAGAATTAAAACAAGCTAGACAAATGGGAGGTGGAGATGGGAGAGTGATGAAATGCTCGGAGACAAGAACCTATTTATCAATGGAAGCCCATCTCTAAGGAGTATATGTAGGGGGTAACAGTGAGGACACCCAGCTGGCATCTTCCATCCGGACTCCACACCCATCAAACCTACTAAAAGCTCAGTAGGATTGTTCAACCATGGCAACAGTGACATCATGCATCTGGTAAATCTTTGTGGTAAGGGGATATCATAGAGCAGTTAGCAGCAACCCTGTTTACCACCCTTGGAAGGATGATTGAAATCCTTCCTCCTTGCCAAGTTGTAGCAACTCAAATTGTTCCCAGACATTGCAAAATGTCCTCGACCCCCAGGAAGCGGGGGTGAGAAATCAACCCTGGTTGAGAACCACTGGACAAAAGCAACATGTAAGTGGAAGAAAGGTTCCATTAGGTCTCTAGATCCACCCTGCCTCCAAGAGAAATTTCTTGAGACTGACCCTCTTGTAGAGAGCAAGGGAAAGGTCTTAAGAGACTTGGGTCACTGATCCTTTTGGGCCACTATAGGATCAGAGCCAATCTGAGTCTCTGGTCATGCTAGCACATGGCTAGGACCCATAGCCTGCTCTGTGGAGGAGTCAGCATGGAAGATATGGAAGCAAATAGACACCAGAAAACATTCCTTTAAAACAAGGAAGCCATTCCCCTTCCCACTGCCTAACTACTATCCTTTCCAAACCCTCTGTAGAAGTCAAGTACAAATCGGAAGCTATCATTCCAGGCTGAGGGTTTCCCCGTGGGAAGAGCCTGAGAACTCTTTCACCAGCTGAAGGTGTTCTCTGTTTCTCCAGCACACAGTGCAGACATTCAACAGCCTGTATCTGATGTGGTATTCCCCTCTGTATGGTGTATTTGGTTCATGAATAAAGAAGCTGCCTGGGCCTATCACAGAGCAGAATAGAATAAAGCGGGAATTCCAAGCAGAAATAGATGAGAAAGTAGGCGGAGTCTGTAAGATGCCATGTAGCCAGAGGAGAAAGAAGCCTGCACACTGGTACTGGTAAACCACAAGCATCGTGGTAAAATATAAACTAGTAGGAATGGGTTAATTTAAGATACAAGAGCTAGCCAATAAGAAGCATGAGCAAATAGGCAAAGCAGTGTTGTAATAATACAATTTCTGTCTGATTATTTCAGGTCTGGGCAGCCAGGAAATGAAGGAGCAGCCTCTGCCAACATGGATCCAAAAGTGCCACAATGTATAAATAAGCATCACTTGATATCTCCACCTGAGGGTGACAGCAGGAGGAACGACTCAGCTTGGGTTTGGATGCTGTGAGAAGGTCCTCTCACTGCCTCTGATCTGGTTGTCAGTGAAAGATCCCAACCCTAAAAATTAACATCACCCATATAGGAAGGCACTGGGAAAATACAGAACATGATAAACAAGTTTTGTCCGTTACTTGAACCCTAGTTAGTTCCCCTATCTCCCACCCACCAGGAAACCAACAAGTTGCCAAAACAGGTTGCAGCTGGAGCACTCAGTTAAGAAAAACATGTTTCGTACAGACTTGTGTTTTTCTTAGAATAGGCGGGACTATGTTAATTTTGCCCTTGTTGTAACCTTGGTTCGATAATCTAGACCAATCCTGGATATACTCGTACCCCATATTATAATTCATGTTAAACTTGTGGGATTTGCCTATAAAAACTTGCTTGCTATGATGTTTGGGGTGTTCAGTCTCCTGAGGTGCTGTAACACCCAGTTCTACAATCGAGGAATAAAACCTCTTGCTTGTTGCATCTGACGGTCTGGTTATTGAGTCTGGGGGCACTCCATTGAAGACCTCCACCACGAGGGTCTTTCAGTCAGCGTACAAAAGGGTTCCACAGTTGGGCTGGAGAGATGGCTCAGCCATTAAAGGCTAGGCTCACAACCAAAAATATAAGAGTTCCATGATAGCCTGGAATGGAGTATCACAAAGGTTTATTTATTTGGGGATAAGCTCCCAGAAAGAGTAGCCATCCACAGTCCTCTGTGCACATGCTGGGAACTGGAACCAAATCCAGCAGCCAAGAGGGCCAACCATGCTTTACATTTGCATTTATAGTACATGAGACCATGCCCAAAGTGGGTTGATATCTTAAAGGCTATTGACTTAAGAAGTTCCCACAGCATCTTCCCCTTTTGTCTAAATAAGAGAGTTCTAGATCTAATACAAAGCTGTATACAATAAGAACAAATATCAAGTATTATCCAGAGAAAAGAAAAGGCAAAAAAAAATACATAAAAATTAGAATTACGACCAGCATGAACAACATCAAACAAGAAACATATGCTAAATGTTTCAATAGTTATCCTATCCTAAGGAGTCTAAGTCTAATATTAAAAATGGTCACTTCACTTTAGCCAAACTAGTAAGCTGACCAGCCCCAAAATGAAGGAAACGGCAGCACTCATTTTACAAGTTGCTGCAAGATTGAAATAAGGAATTGAAAGTCTGTGAAAGTACTTTGCAAATATAGAGCACTAGGCAGCTGTCGGCTGTTTTTATTAACTCAAGAGGCATCATGAAAGTCAAAAAGCAAATCAATTTTAATTTGCTTAAAAGAAGACACCAGGCAACCATTTGCAAAGAAGCAGACAGGGGAAGACTGTCTGCTGTGGGTGCAGGCAGGAAGAGGAGTTAAGAGGAGAGAAGAAACAGACAGGTTTTGAGATGTAAGGAGTGGACAGGGCTGGGGAGATGGCTCAGTGGTGAAGAGCATTTGCTGCTCCTATAGAGGACCCAAACTTCGTTCCAAGCACCTACTTCAGGCTGCTCAGAGCTGCCCCGTAATGCAAGCTCCAGATCTGGTACCTTCTTTTGGCCTTTGAAGACATCTGCATTCATGGGCACAGACCCATACATAGACACACTCATGAACGCATAAATAAACATAAAGTCTTTTTTTTAAAGATATAAGGAACAGATGTACACACCTCAAAACTCTAAAATCTACAAAGAAACTAAACATCATTGCTTTTCAAAGTGGTTCTTTGTGAGTCCTGCTTTTCACTTTCAAGACGTTTATTCTCCACCACAGCCCCCATTTCCCTCCTTCCCTTGGTCACTCTGACTTCTGAAGTGCACTTAACTGTCATCATCAGCCTGATCCAGCACCACTGTGAAGCATGGAACTGCTCCTGGCGCCACCTCAGCTACTGTACTGAGGAAATGGCTATAGGTGGAGGAGAGGAGGAAGGCAGGAGGGGAGGAAAAGCACAAGAAGACAGGGAGGGAGCCAGCGGAGTGAGAAGGGGCACCCCGGCTAGTCTGAGGCCTTAAAATCTCAGCCCATATTCATGAATCTGGAATTGGAGCGGGGAGAGATGACCTTGACCAGGGACCCAGCAAGTGCTGGGGGACATGCTGGTATATATGTCACACAGGTGACTTCATCGAGCCCTTGCAACACTCCTAAGTATTGGCAGGCTTTCCCAGAGTCTGGGCCCTGCCACTGAAGTTCTCCTTGATACTTTCCCCAGCCAATACTTGCTTTGCTGTCTGAGTGTGCCAGACACTGACTTAGGTATTAATAGGAGCAAATATTTATACAGTGCCCAGTATTTGCCAGTTTTTTAATATACAATGATTCAATCATGACAATCTTAGAAGAAGGTTATCAAAATGTTATAGCTGAGAAAAGTAAAGTTAGGACCACATGACCCCTGACCCCTGTCCACTGGTAGCTACACTCTGGTCCCTTCCCTTTGGGTGTGAGCTGGCCTACTGACCACTTCTGGCCAGTTGAATATGACAAAAGAGACAGGTTGCCACTCTGATTAAGCTGCATAAGAGCATGACTTCTAAGTGGGCAAAAAAGCTCAGTAGGTAAAAGTACTACCAAACAAGCCTGAGGATCAGAGTTCGAGTACCAGCATCAACACTCCTACAACAAGATGGGAAGAATGAAGAGAGTATCTGGGAAATTCTCAGGAGCACACAGCACATCAGAAACAAGAAGCTGAAAATTATTATTATTATTATTATTGTAATTTAAAAAGTAGTATAAGAGTGTGACTTTCATCTTGCTAGCAAATTCTCTCTTCCTGGCTTTAATGGAGTGGGCTACTGGAGGGGCCCATGTAGCAAAAACAAAGAAGGTTCTGCCAACAGCCCACAGGGAACTGCTTCATACTGACACTCTAGTCGGTTCAGGAACAGACCCTGACTAGTTTAAAACTGCAGACGAGACCAAACCTGGGTACTCAGTCACTAACACCTTCTGAGAGACACTAAAATGATGGCCCAAATCAGCTCTCCTGATTCCAGGCCAACGGGAGTTTCCAAATAGCAAACAGTCCTTGTTTCTCAACCACTAAGTATTTGGCCATTGCTACACAACATAATTTATGATGTTCTTTATGGAAATAGGAATTAATATCTAACACAATACTAAGTGGCAAAGTGGGGTTTGTATGAAAGTTGTCTATTGGGGGAGGTGCCGCTTGTTTGGTTCCTGGCCTCCCGGCAAGCTTAAATCCAAAATAATCACACAGAAACTATATTATTTAAAACACTGCTTGGCCTATTAGCTCTAACTTCTTATCCGCTAGCTCTTACATTTTAATTTAACCCATTTCTATTAATCTATATATCACCACGAGGTTGTGACCTACCAGCAAAGTTTCAGCACATCTATCTCCAGTGGTGGCTCCATGCCATCTCCCTGACTCCACCATCCTCCTCCCATGCTATAGGCCAAGCCAGTTCTTTATTCATTAACCAATAAAAGCAACACATAGACAGAAAGACTTCCCACACCAGTTGTCTGCTCCCAAACCTGTATCCTTAACCACTAGATAATATCATCTTTCATATCTCAATAGATACTCTGTTTGGGGGTGAGTGGGGGGACATGAGTTTGGAAATATTAAAGATTCATGTTGCAAGAAGCCAAGTCCTGTAGTAAAAAAATATATATTTTGAAATGGCTCAGTGAATAAACACACCTGCTACCAAGCCTGATAACCTGAGTCCTAATCGAGGGCCCACATGGTAGAAGGAGAAAACTGACTCTTTCAAGATGTTCTCTAACCTACATATGAATGCAAGCAGGCAGGCAGGTATGCAAGCATGCACACATGCATGCATCCATGCATACACACACACACATGCACACACACAAAGACAGAACACATTGGCATAAAGCATAATTTTTAAACAAAAATTAAAATAAGTATCTTTCTCCTTGCCTGACCCCCTGTTACCCATCCTTATCTGACCATGTAGCAATCCGTGAGGCATCCCTCAACCCAGGACTCCACAGAAAATATGTTGGGGAGTGAATATCGGTGTAACTTCTTACCTTATTCTAAATTCTAACATGCACAGGGCCCTGAGTTCAATTCCCAATTCTTCAAGAAATGAAATCATTATATATGAAGATCTGGACATGCAATGGTAAAGCACTAACCTAGCATGTATGGACCCTGAATTCAAACTCCAGACTTAAAAATAGAAAAGTCACATATGAAAGTATTGAGCCTGAAACTGTGGCTATCCAGGAGATTCATGTTCCATGCTTCTCCCATAAATCGACTTTCAAAGTTAAGGGCAGACACAGTGACCTGGAAAGTAGGGTCAAAATTACCTGACATTGCTCAGGCCTTAGCCACTCAAAAAAAAGTAAAAAGAAAAAAAAGCCAACCCCACACCTGGAGGCTCTCGGTGATCAGAGGATGTCACCTGCACACCAGGAGAGATTGCTTACCTGATGCAGCCACCAACTGCAAAATGACAGCTGAGAAGTGGCACAAGGTGTAGCCAGGTGAGCTAGTGACAGCCCACCTGAGACCTGTGTCTAGGGCATTTGCAAATCCCCTTCCTTTATGCCTTGGTTTGCTTAGACAGACAGTTGCCAAGCCCTTAAAGTGCTGCCTCCAAGTGACCTCGAGACTTGCTGTCGTCATTCTGATGATCATCTACAGTGACTGGGTTGAGAGAGCTTAGCTTTATCATGCCTAATTAACTCACCCTTTAAACAGACCTCTGAGAAAATAACAGGAAGGAGGGAAGGACATTGCCAAGTGACTCTACTGTTCCAGGCCAGATGCTGAGCCAACACTACAGCATTCCACTCCAGCAACCTTCTGAGGCAGCGACTTCCCTCCTACTTTGAAGATGGCTAGAACAGAGAGAGATTTCAAAAAACTAGCTGTCTCTTCCAGGTGAGTAAATGTCAAAGCCATGTGCATCTGGCTCCAAAGCCCAGGATTCATTTAAATTCGACTTAGGAGAGACAGGAGTGTGGTAAGAACCTCCCCAGCCTGTCTGCCTTTCACACAAAGGTGATGAAAGTTAGGTTCATTGGGACCTTCTAGAGAACAGACAATGTGTGCAGAAGACTCCATCTGTTCACACATGGAGCACCCAGCCCTTTCCATGTCTCCGTGTGCTAAGGACAATGCTAAACAGGATCACATTACCTCATGTGTAGACAAATATAAGAAACACCCTGAGGGGAAGCCCAGAATGTGAGGCTTGGGGTTCCTTTCAACAGCCGTTTCTATAAACAAAGCGCCAGGAGCTGCCCGTCCTGACACAGCAACAGAGGGAGTGTTTTGTCATTCGGGACGTCTGGGGATCTCCGTGGCTCAGACAAAGCCAGAGTCTTTTGGCAACAGAGGTTCCACCTTATACAAAGCTACATTTTGGCACAGTACTGGCGTACCAAGTCAGGCGTGAGCCCAAGGAGCCCTCTGTACAGACAGGCTGTGAAAGCAGATATCTTACTTAATATTCTTCAGGGCTACTCCCGGGCTCACATTTTCTCCTGAGAAAGAGAGAGAGAGAGACTATGCTTTGTAAAATTCAATCCCTCCTTGACGTGCAAACAACTGAATGGCTCCATCGATCCACAGACAGCACAGGAATCCTGCCTATGGTGAATTCACCCCACACTGTTCTGGGCACTGTACATGCATTAGCCAGTGGGATTACAAGCTTTTGAGTTGGGCCCTTTCCCACCACTAGATCTAGTTCATGGTTGGCAAAAGAGAAGATCCGAAAGGCTAAGGGACTTGTAGAAGACTCCACAGCTGGTACATGGTGGAGGAGGGATCTGACCCCGGTCAGTCTGGCTGGGAATCACATGCCCATCTCCTGTTCCATACTACTTCCTAAAGGAGAGACAGGAGAAAAAAGAATGGTCTAAACCCAGAGCTATACCAGTTGACAGTATCATTGACAGCTTCTGTGACCTGAGGAAAGCGGAAGCAGGTGCCAACGCTGACTCTTGGTTCTAGGTCTGGAGATGGCTGGTGATGTCATTCATTGAACTTGACACTTGCTGTGTGCACAGTGCAGCAGTTCATCCTGTAACAGTCCACAAAGGAACTTCTTCCTGGTGTCCATATCCAACAAAAGTCATCTTCTGCAATATCTCCTACAAACCCCACTCAATCCTTTAGGTCATTCAGATGTCATAGGTGCTCTCCTGGCTGTGCTCCAAACACTGGCTATTGTGAGTGTCACACCAAGAAAATGCCACACCCCATTCCGGATTCCATTGTACAGAAGCAAACTTTCTCTCTTACACAAAAGGTCCAACCTGACCCACAAGTCCACTTCCGGCCACCATCTCAGAATTTTCTTGGTATTTATTCTCTCCCTCTTTCCAGAATTTTCTTATGTCCTACACATGGCCCCATCTCAGACACCTTGTATTGGACCTAAGGAACCACTTTAGCTTTTCCAACCTTGCATACTCTAAGGTCAGAAATATCTATCTCCCCCATCCTGCATGGTAGACTTCTATGGTTTACATACTTTAAAGAGTAACTATTGAAAGTCCTGTGGGGGCCAAGGATGAAATATTAAATTCCATGTCCCTCAAAGTATATGCAAGGTTCTGGGTTCAACTCCCTGCATCATGAAGACTTTAAAATAAGTAAATAGGGCTGGCAAGTGAGATGACTCAGCAGGTGAAGACAATTACTGCCCAAAGATGCAAGCCTGAGGACTTGAGTTCAATCCCCAGAACTGACACAAAGGTGGAAGGCAAGAGCCATCTCCACAGAGCCATCCTTTGATTTCCGGATGCATAGCATACATTCATACATACACTAGCCTCCATCTAGCTTCCTAGCTTCCTACCTATCTCTCCTCACACATAATAATAATAATAATGAATAATAATAATAATTAATAGAAGCCCAACAGAAAAAAACATGAGTATACTGGCTTCTGGTTTCACTGAGTAAAAACAGAAAGTGTGTGAGACTATGACAATTTCCTAGGTAGTCTGAAATTACCAGAATGCAGGAATTGAAAGTATTTGAATTTTCTGTAAAATAGTCACCATAAAAAGAGGTAGTTTTTCTCCTGAAAGAATGCTTGCAAGGTGAAAGAGAAAAGGCCAAATCTGAGCCCGCTGATTCAGGTGAATCAAAAAGGTTAGACTGTCTGAGTTTCGTTCCCCTGTAGAACAGACTGCAGGTTAGACTGTCTGAGTTTCATTCCCCCTGTAGAATAGCGCATCTTCCTCACAGGCACTGTGCCGTGACCCCATAAACACAGGCAGTCCTTGTCACAACCAGCAGAGATGTGTCTCATTTTATTTTATCATTTGTTTGTTTGCCTTTGAGAAGAAGTCTCATATAGCTCAGGCTGGCCCTTTTTTTATTCTTTGACAGTTTCACACATGTACGTAGTACATAGTGAATTTTAGTCATTTTTACCCTCAGTGCCTTCTCTCTCCTCTTTCCCTCTTCCACTGTCAACCCTTCTTCCCAAGATGTCCTCCTCCTACTTTTACGTCTGCGCATGTGGCACACTGACGTTTCTTAGCTGCTTGTGTGACCCTAGATGGCCATCATTTACTGGAGGAAGGGCTATACCAAGGAAGGAACTGGCACGGTCTCCCCAGAAGCTTTTAACGGCTGATAGTTCCATAGGGAGGGTTAGAGCCTCATGAACCCATCCTCTCTCCCTGATGAGTTACTGGCAAGCCTAGTCTAGTGCAGGTCTTGAACAGGTAAACACAGATGCAGTGGAATCTTGAGTACAATGGTCATGTCATGTCCAGAGGATGCTGTCTTCAATGCGCCTCCTTAGCTTCCAGCTCTTACATCCCGTCTGCCCCCTGAGTTTCGGAAAGGGTGGTATAGAAGTCCTATCTAGCACTCAAACATCACTTATTGTTGGCACATTAACAGTTAGTGAGGATCCACATTAATCACTACCACAACTGTAAGCAGCTTCTCTGACAAAGGATGA
Organism: Ondatra zibethicus; assembly: GCA_004026605.1. NCBI lineage: Eukaryota > Metazoa > Chordata > Mammalia > Rodentia > Cricetidae > Ondatra > Ondatra zibethicus. The sequence goes on from PVIU01008735.1 coordinate 55,571, forward strand.
GAACAGCACTAGTCAATGAGTATAAATATGAGTATCTAGAAGGCGGTTTAACAACATAGCCATTTAACAGAAGAATACTAATAGACGGTCTATATGGCCTTCCCACCCATCATATTTTGGTCAGGTTTACACCAAACATAGGTTCTTTCTTATTGAGGGGGACTCAAATTCGATCAGAAAATTACCCTCATCATAATCCAGCCATGGTTGCACAAGTGGACACATCTTGGCAGACTGGCTTTGAACTTACAATCCTCATGTTTTGGTCTTCCAAATGCTATATTTATAGGCATTGACCACCCTGCTCTGACTCCTTTTAAAGATTCAACCCCTGCAGCTGGGGGTGTAACTCAGTTGTTAGAGTGCCCACCTACCATGCATGAGGCACTGGATTTGATTTCAGCATCATATGAGCCATGAATGGTAAATGACACATTCTTATAATCCCAACATTTGGAAGGTGAAGCAGGAGGATCAGGAGATCAAGATCATCCTTAACTACACTGCAAGTATGAGACCATCCTATGCTGCAGGAGACCTAGTCTTAAAAAATATAAAAGTAGGGCTGGAGAGATGGTTCAGCACTTAAGATGGCTCAACATTTAAAAGGACCTAGGTTCAGTTCTCAGAACCCACATGGCAGCTCACAAACATGTGTAACCCCAGTTCCAGGAGATCAAACACCTTCTTCTGGCCTCTGCCAGCAATGAACACATGTGGTGCATAGACATACATGCAGGAAAAACACCCATACCCAAAAACCAAAAATATTTAACATACATAAATGTAATGATATTTTATTTGTATTTTAATAAATAAAGCTTGCCTGAAGAGCAGAGAGCAAAACAGCCCCACTGGTCAGTCTTAAAGACCAGGCAGTGGTGACACACACCCCCAATCCCAGGAACCACACTAGTTTGCCATAGAAACTGGGCAGTGCATGCCTTTAATCCCAGCCCTAGAGAGGAATATAAAACAGGAGGAGACAGCTTTCAGACACAGTCTCATTCTGAGATTCCTGGAGGCAGGATCACCATTTTGAACTGAGGGAGAGGTAAGAGCCAATGGCTGGCTGTTTTATTTTTCTGACCTTTAGATTGAGCCCCAATTTCTGTCTCTGGATTTTTATTAATCATGCCACACATAAATCTCTCCAGCCCTCACATTAACTTCTCCTGACATGTTTCTCTGCCTATAGTGCTTTGGTGTGCCTACTTCCCCTAAGGGCCACCAAGATACTGCTTCTCTTCTAACTCATCCATAAAAGAACGGAGAGATGCACTCAGCTCAGGTGGAGGACTGTTTTCTTTGACAGGGCCCCATAGCCTTATCCATCCATCCATTCAATAACTATTTAGAAAGAATTAGGTTTGGGGTAGGCACAGTTTTGAATACTGAGGATATAGAAATGAAAAGGCGAGACAGAGTCTCTTGTGGTTGAACCTCATAAACCTAGCAGACAAGAGGTTCTGGGTTTTATCTTCAGTATCATATAAATCATGAGAGGGAACGTCATGTGTCTGTAATACCAGCACTTGAAAAGTGAGGCAGGAGGATGATGGGAATATAGACATTAAAAACGAAGACAGCACTCACAGACAGAAATGGCTACGTAAACAGACAAGTGTCCTGGCTCAAGATACAACCTGAAGATTAGGTGATTGGGTAGGCCCTTGAATTTGATGGGAAGACTATGAGGAGAAAGACTCAGCCATGAGTTCAAGAAGTTCACAGGACAAAGCCTGATGGGAACATGGGATAAATCCACCAACGCTGTAACATCCCATATAACATCATGAACAAAAGAAGCTGTTGAGGACAGGGAGCCTTTTCAAGGATCAAAAAGAATACTGAGAAATAGAATCTTCCCCTTCTGCCACTCTCTGAGTAGTTTCCGGTCAGGTCAGAGAATTTTCCTCACAGAAAATCAAATATTCCTGAATTGGAAATTGATACAGCTTGTTTGTGTGTGTGTGTTCCATCAAAAGAACATTTCAATAAAACCAGAAGCCTAGCCACCATCCACACAGACTGTCTTCTTTCTTCCTTTGCTTCTGTTTATCTGAAATGAACAAACACAATCTATTCCACAACCAAAAAGTCAAACGTCCACAGATTCTAAGCTGAGCAACCCTGGGAATAGTCAGCATTTTTTCTCCTTTTTTTTCTCCTTTTTACAGTAATTATGCACATGATAATCAAGGGACAAAGAAATTAGCAAGCTATTCAAGAATATCCAAAACCCTTTCCTTGGTGTTTACTTGAAAATATTAAGTACCTGTGAGGCAAATCGTTGATGTGGCTGAACAATCTCTCCTGCAGTGCTGAGCAATGCTTATAAATGCCAGCACCCTGAGGGACCATTCCTGACTGGTGGTAGAACAGAATTTGATGTTTCTAAAATTATGTATATTAATTATAGCTAACAAAGTTGTTTATCAATAAAATGTGCATCCACGTCCAAACTCGGCCATCTTCTCTTGTCATTCAGGATAACCAGGTATTAGCTTGAACATAACAACAACTCCACTTAGTTGATATGATGTCATGATACTGATAGTGCTACTACAAGACCTGTTTTGGGTACCAGCTGCACAAGATGGTTCCAACTTGGTTTGCTGAAATGGTGCACATCTTTTACAACATTCTGGCCAGACCTCCACAAAATACTCAGAGACTATTTGCAATCTTACTAGACATTAATCTTGAAATTTAACCATCATTTTACTTTCACAGGATCCCCTAGAAAGAACATCACCCCCATGACAGCTGGAAGTAATTCTAGAGGATGACATCCCCTCTCCCAGCAAAGTTTGTCCTCTGGTTTAGGGACATCATTTAGGGGTTGATTATAATTGATATACGGTTGAGGGTTGGAGGAAGAATTTTATAAACTCAGGGATCTTTTTGAAAAAAAAAAGAGGGAAAATTGGATGATGGGATAATAGATTGATATTTGTGAGTTATTGTTTATAGACAATTACATTGGTATAGATACTTATATATGGATACAAAGTTAAATTATATTGAATATTGTATGCATGCATGCGTCTACTTCTGTTTAAAACATTTTTTATGTATTGATATATATATTTACCATATTGCAGTGTACATTTCTACTTCTGATCAAGATATTTGTACATTGTTTACATTTGGAGGTCATTGTCCTCATTTATTGCACAGTTGTTTATTATCTTAGTCTTTAAGTTAGATAGGTATTAAGAATTATAGATCAATAGTCATCTATGTTTGTCATATTTATAGTTAGACTAATCAGGTTCTTTAAATACATAGATTATATTCTGTATAAATAGATAATCTTCAACCTCTTCAAAGAGCTTTAGAAAATGGCATTTAATCTAACTTAGAGTTCTGTGGTAGCAAGACACAATTGCTCCTTGCAACACCGATCTATTCCCAAGAGATTGTTGAGCACCAAAGACACGCCACTTGGAGCTTGTCTTCTTCTTGGCAAAACCGGCCTTTGGGCAAGGAACTGCCCATACCTCAACCACAGGCAAAATACATAGTATCCAGAAATGGATAAGCAGAACTTCCAAATCTTGCAAAGACAGGGTAAGACAGTTTTGAAAAATTTCTTGCCTTTAAAAATAATCTGTCAGTTATTCTAGGCCTTAGCTAAAGTTGGTTGCTTCAGCATTGACTTTGGGTGATTGCCCAGGTAGCCAGTTGTCTCTGTGATTTGTTGCATGTTTTGGAAGTTGTTTGATTGCACTTCCTAATTACTCAGGTAACATTATTTCCCTTTTCAGATCTTTGATGGGGTTGAAGACTAGATAAATATAGTTACTTTCCTCTCATTACTTGGCCAACTTATTATACAAGACTTAAGCTAGCTAGAATAGGATACTTGTTCTTATTGTATATAATTTTGTAGTAGGTTTAGAACTCTCTTACTTAAACAAAAGGGGGAGGTGCTGCAGGAGCTCCTTCTGCTCCTTCAGCCAATAGCCTTTAAGATACCAGCCCACTTGGGCATGGTCTCTTTTGCTTTAAAAAGCAGAGGTAGCCGTGCGCTCTTCTTTCTCACTTTGGACTCCGCTTCTAGCTAGTAGACTTCTTTCCTGGTCATGCAGAGGGCTGTTGTCTAGGATGGTGATCTGTAAGTTTTTCCTTTAAATAAATAACCCTTTTATTAATCATAATTCCAAACTGGTGTGGGATTGTTTTGTGACTTACAACTTCAAAGTTTAATATTTATTTTATTATTTTTACTCTTATAATTTATGACTGTCTATATTCTTTTATATTATAACTGTCTATACTCTTTTTTTTTCTCTTAAGCCTACATACATCTATCCAACACTGTGACCCATTTAGAGGTCTTTTTTATCTGAATTTGTCTTTGTTGTGTGTATCTGTAATTATTTTTTGACCAGGAGAGCTTTTTCTTTTTTTAATGCTAAGCAGGCATGACTAGGACCAACTCTTCAGCCCTGTCTGTTGGTTCCACCCAGTCTGACATGGTAGAGGTGTGCTCACTGCCTCCAAGAGCCATGCACATTGCCCCAGCTCCAGGGTCACAGTGGGTCTATGTCACCATTAAGCAATTTGTAACATGATGTTCACAGACCCCACTTAAGTGCTCAACCTCCTTACTGAAAGAGCCAGAGCTGTTCATGCAACTACCACAAACCTGGAAGCCTTCTTAAAGGAACTACACAGTTTTTGCTCCTACGGCTGAGTCAGGAAGATGTCTCTTAACAGAATCATGCCTCTGCTTGCTTCTAGCAAACAGAGCCCACCTGAGAAAATGTTGTTATCATGAAGCTGTGTTTCACTCTGGTTTTGCTGTTGTTGTTGTTGTTGATTGTGTGTGTGTGTCTAGAATTTCTTTTTAAGCTCTCTCAGGTTTTATGTGGGTATAGCTGCCCCCATGTTGGGTGCCATTTTGTAGACAGAACCTGCTTGCTTGTTTCCCAGCCACCCAGATCCAAAAAAGTCACACAGAAACTATATTAGTTACAGCACTGTTTGGCCTATGACTCGGGTGTATTTTTAGCTCTTACATCTTAAATTAACCCATTTTTATTATTTTGTTTTTTGCCATGAGGCTCGTGACTTGTTACCTCTTGCTTCTTGAGCAGTTCCATGGCATCTGCCTCCTTTGGCAGCTATATGGCGTCTCTGTGACTCCACCTTCTTTTCCTCTCTATTTGCTTGGAATTATCACCTTATTCTATTTTGCCCTGCCATAGGCCAAAGCAGATTTATTCATTAACCAATAAAAGCAACACATATACAGAAAGACTTCCCACACCACTCTCTGATGATGACTAGATAAGGCACTGATCTATGAGTACAACAGAACATCATTAGGAATCATTTTATTTGATTTTTTTAGACCAGTTGTGCTTGGTTTTACCCTAGGTCTCTAGGCTGTCTAGTCTCTTGTTCTTAATCACCCAAGCAGTGTTGGGCATGGGCTCCTTCTCATGGAGTGGGCTTAAGTCAAATCAGACATTGGTTGGCTATTCCCATAAGTTCTCTGCTGCCATTGCCCTTGCACATTTTTCAAGCAGGACAGATTGTAGGTCAGAGGTTTTGTGGCTGAGTTGGTGTCCACGTTTCTCTTTCAGTAGCCTGCAGAGCACCTTCCTGCACCACAGAGACCAGAACATATGGGTGAGAGCTCCATGAAGGTGCCAACTCGACTTCTCCATGTTCATTGAGTTGTGTGGATATTGTTCTCAGCAACACACACACACACACTACTGTCAGTTTGCAGAGAGCAACCCTCTGTACTAGCATCAGCCTGGGTTGCTTGGGAATCTCCACAGCCAACAACTACTCAATTGCACACAACCCATTTCCTCTATTGGAAGATTTGCCTGTCTACAAGAGATGGGCAGTTGATACTCTATATCCCCCATTACTAGGAGTCCTCACTGGAATCATCTTCATAGATTCCAGGGAGTTTCCACAGCACTCACCCCAAAGCCTCTTCCAGCTGTCTCTCCCAGCACTCACTCCAACCAATTCCCCCACACACACCTGATCCTTCCTGTTCCTGTCCCCACCCACCTGAAGTCCACTGTAAAATCCATTCAATTTCCTCTTCCCAGGGAGATCCATACATTCCCACTAAACCCCTCCTCTTTACCTAACCTCTCTGGCTCTACAGATTGTAGTTTGGTTATCACTTACTTAATGGCTAATATCCACTTATAAGTGTTTTTCAAAGGGAGATACTTAATTCCAGTGCGTGGGAGGCTAAAACAAAAGGATTGCCTCACACACAAGGCCAGCCTGAGCTACACAGTAACTCTCTCTGTGTGTCTGTCTGTCTCTTTGTCTCTCTGTCTCTGTGTTATGTGTGTGTTAGCACCCATCAGTCTGTATTCGACTAGCTCATATGTTCATCATCTCTATGTTAGATGTAGGCCTCACTTTGTATTCAGAATTCATCTCAAATCTGGCATGTTAAATGAAGAAGGAATGAAGGCATAGATGTGCAAATAAATGAGATAACAAGATTCCTGAAGTGCAGGACTTCCTTTATCTTAGATTTTTCTCCTTCCTCTGGCTCTCACACTCCAATAAAGGAGAATTCTGAAGGGCCTTCCCAATTCCAGCTTCCCCAGGGCTGGCTGAGATTTTTATTAAGCTCCATCTGCTAGTTCCATCCCCAAGTACGGATCCCCAGCACACTTACAGACCAGCACACTAATCTCCATCCCAGAGCCTGCTTTCAGGAACCTGCAGGATACATACATTTTGGACATTCTTAACACCCCTAATATGGATCCTTCTACTTACTCCTACTGTGACCTTGACAAAAACTGCTCACCTTCTCAGCAGCCTCATCTGCAGTAATACTTAACTGGTTGATAGATGAAATGTCATCTGAAGCAAAGCACAGTGCCTGGTATGTTCATCAGTAAGTGCTCAATAAAAGTTTATTTGCATGATCATCAACTGCACATGACCCAAAGATTAGGAAAAGACCCTGGGGTACAATGAGGCCTTTAAATGAACTACCTAACTCCAAGAGAGGCGAGTAGATGTCTATGATGGCATGCAGGCGTGCACCACATACAAATGCGGATAAGCCTACGAATGTGCAGTGGAGATATGCAAGCTGTGCCCGCAGCAGTGACTATGGGTCGGTCCTTGCCCGTAGGTGAAATTTCAAAAGGAAATCTAGGAAGTAAGTACTTCTCTGGCCCTCAAGGAAGCTCCGGGCACCAATGAGAAAGTAGAATTTCGTCAGCAACTAAAGAAAATACACATTTTCCCAATGGCATAAATGTTGTTGTCCTAGAGGGATGAGACTCTGAGGCTGTCTGAGCTTGAGAAGGAGGCACTGCTGTTCTGTCCGGGATACTGGGGACCCAAGCATGTACAAAGAGAGAGGCATGCTTTGAGGACATTTAACTTGGTTCAGTCTCATCTCTTAGTCTTAGAAGCTGTATCCGAAGGATTACTTTTGTCTTTAAACTCTCAAGCAACACAGAACGGATTGTCTCTTGTTAAAGGTGTTGGCCTTTGCCAGCATTGGGCTCATACGTGGATCTATAGAAAGGGCTGAGGGTTGCCTCCTAGGATCTGGCCCCACAGTGGGAAAAGATAATATATCAGAAATTGCATCCATAAAACAAAATACCTGTTTCAGACCAAGCTGATACATGTTCTTATAACCACAAAGCCCAAAAGAATATAAATCAAAATTAGAAAAACTTAGAAGAGAGGTGACAGAACCTGGAAAAAAATTGAAAAGAAGAAAATATTTCAGAATAAAAACTAAGCTAGGGAAAGGTTCAAATACCTTCCTTAGGAGAAATTAAAGGTTAAAAAAAGGGTGAGAGACAAACAAAAATAAATGCATCAAGAGATCAAAAGATTCAGCAGAAACTGACAAAGAGTGACACCAAAAAAGACATTATACACATTAATGGAATCCCTAGAGAAAGCCAGGCTGGGGTGTGGCTCAGAGGGAGTGTGTGCCTAGCACAGGCAAGGACCTGTTTTAGCACAACAAAGAGAAACCAAAACAAGGGATGAGAACAGTAGTAACTCAAGAAAATTTTCCTGCTGTAAGACCCGTGCAAAATGAAAGAAGGCATGGGGGTACAATGGGGACTTATGGGAGGAAGGGAGTTGGCCAAGTAGGAGGGGCATAAGAGAGCAGAAGAGGTAAGTGCAATCATGGCACATTCTATACATGTGTGAAATTGTCAAAGAAAACTTCCCTGAAATTAAAAAAAAAATTGAAACTTTGTATTGAAAGAAGAGACCTATATCTGAGACTATTGATCAACGACCAAGAGATAAATCAATGGTTCCCAACCTGTGGGTTATGACGCTTCAAGATCTCTTATCAGATATTTACAATTCATAGCAGTAGAAGAATTATAGTTATGAAGTAGCAATGGAATAATTTTTTGATTGGGGGTCACCACAACATGAGAAACTGTATTAAAGAGTTGTAGCAATAGGAAGGTTGAGAATCACTGAAATCAATGGTGACATATTCCTGTAAACCCAGTACTTGAGAGGTGGAAACAAGAGAATCAGAAGTTCAAGGTCACCAATAGTGTTATAGTGAGTTTGAGGCTGTCCTATACTACATGAGACTCAGTCTCAAAAAAGAAATCCACTTCTTTTTCAAATGGGAAGATTACACAATAGTATCCTGGGATATTCATCTGGATTTTCTTAAAACTGGTTTTGTTTGGTTGACTATTTGGGTGGATGGGTGAGTAGCTTTTGTCTTGTTTTATTTTATTGATTTTTTTCAGAAGATCTCACACTGTAGTCCAGGTTACCCTTGAGCTTACAGCAATTCTCCTTCCTCAACCTCCCAAGTACTGGGATTATAGGCATGAGCCACCACGCCTGGCTTCCAGAAACTCTGGAAAGCAAAAAAGGGGATACAGGAAGTTAGAAGTGTAATCACTTATGGGGAAAGGAAAGGGATTGTATAAGTTCAATGCACAATATATACTTGTATGAAAATATCCTTATGCAACATGGTGCTGTGTACAATAAGTACATGCGCTAAATTTTTTTTAATAGTCATTGGACTGGGACAGGGTTTGTGGCTAGTTTCAAGGGTAACAAAGCCATTTCCTCAGTTTGGGTTCAGGACAATCCAGTAACCTATACAAATGCCATATGTTGGTGTAAGGTGTGCTTAAGAAATGCTATGAGGGCTGGAGAGATGGCTCAGCGGTTAAGAGCACTGGCTGTTCTTTCAGAGGTCCTGAGTTCAATTCCCAGCAACCACATGGCGGCTCACAGCCATCTGTAATGAGATCTGGTGCCCTCTTCTGGCCTGCAGGCATATATGCAGACAGAACACTGTATACATAATAAATAAATTTTTTAAAAAAAGAAATGCTATGAATCATTGGGGTGCTTTGCACAGAGCTGATGAGAATAGAAACTGGTAAGAGTATATGTCAGCCAAGTTAACCATATCTATCTACATTTCAAATTATACCTGGTCCATGTGTCACACAGGTTAAAGAATAGATAAAATAAGAAATGTGACTATGGATGGATAAGTATGAAGGGCTCTAGAAACATGATAATTAAAAATGATTTTTTAAGGGCTATCTAGTAACTCTTGCCAGCATATGCAAGGCCCAAGGTTCAATCCCCAGCACCTCAAAATAAATGATAAAGTCAGGCTTTGGTAAAAAAAGCATTTACCAAAGATCAGGGGACCATATTATACAAGGCTCTTCACATCTCAGTGAGTTCCTTATACATATGGGATAAATTATCATCATATCAGATGTAGTGGCTGAGACTCAAAAGTATACCCATAGCCACCCAGCCAATCAGACAAAAGAGCCCTTCACTTCAGAAACTAATATTCCAGAGAAAAGAGAGTAAGAAACTAGCAACTGTCAGGCATCCACTAGACAGCAAAGAGACTGAAACTCAGTATTTTTGTTGAACAAAATGGGCTATTCTTGGTAACATATGAAAGCAAGAAACTCAGAGGCCATGCATGAGAAGTTAGCTATTGTATTGGGCTCAATAGTGCAAAACCTTATTAATATCTTTTCAAAAGTATTGTATACATTATAAAACCTTTTATAAAATTAATCATCCTTCAGTTTTCAAATGCATAAACATGACTGATTTTAGTGCAAACTGAAGGGATTCAAGTTAATTCCACTCAATAGACAACTAAGATAAGTTCCATTTGAAGGTTCGACACAGCATGAACAGAATCCAGCAGGTTTGCAATGACTGAGTGGCGTTCCTGAGCCTTGCTGGCAGGCCTGTTCATGTCCTGGCCTCACAGCAACAGGTTTCTGTAGACTAAGACGATGCAGAATTCTGACAAAAGGAGCTACAGTTGGAAGGAGAAAGAATTCACAAACATGAAAGGCAGGCAGGCAGATCCCCAAGGGGAATAGTATTCATTTCAGAGGCCGCGGAGGGGGGGGGGCACTGGACTCAGAGGCCACCTGGGGTCCTGACTGCCATTTGCTGGCTTTGTGACCTCAAATCAAGTCATTTAACGTTTCTGGAATTTGTACTTCCCAGGGGTATAAAAGGGTTAATAGCATCTATCCCTTCTCACTCCCAAGGCTGCAATAAGGATTGGAAGAGCAACTAATAATAGCTGACAGACACCAAATGCTTGCTATGTGCCAATCAGTGGGCTGCATGATTTACATGGTGCCTCTTAACCCTCTACCACCCTGCTGAAGTAGCCTCTATTGTTCTCCCACTCTCCAGGAGGAGAAACTCAGCTTGCAGAGATTAAATTATTTCCCCAAATTATGGCTGATATGAAATACAAGTCAACTGTCTCCAGATTCTGTGTCATTAGCTCTGGTATTCCTCCTGGAGCTCATCTCTAGACTAACCCTTTCTATGTACTAAAAATGACATGTGCAGTGGGTACCAACTCATACCTGGAGAGCACAATTCTCCCATAGGCAAAGCAAATAGGATGCTTCAAGAACACCTCCGAAGGACATGGGTATAGGTCTGTATTAGTCAGGGTTCTCTACAGTACCAGAATTGACAGAATGTGTGTGTGTGTGTGTGTGTGTGTGTGTGTGTGTGTGTGTCCGCGCACATGTGTGAGAGAGAGAAAAAGAAAGAGAGGGTATGTATGCTTGGTAGTCTAACAATGGCAGTTGCTCAGTTATCAAGGCTGAGTATCTCAACACTCACTCCCATTCTGGTGCTAAAGGCCTGGAGGATTCCTGGAGGCCGCTGGTCTGCAGTCTAGTTGGAAGCCTGAAGAAGCTGCTTCTAATGTCAGAGAAAGAATATCACAACCAGATACATGAACTTGTCGGCAAGAGTTAATGCAAGCAGGCAAAAGGCAAAGTTTCTTCCTTTCTCCCTGTCTATGAGATGACGTCATCATAGGCTACAGCTGAGACACAGTGTCATACTTGGTTGGGTTTTATTGGTGGTGACAGTGGATTTTATTTGTTTGGTTTTTTACAGATAATGGTGAGAATTGTTATAATTAAACACCTAAAAAGTGCTTTTGGCAATAAATGTTTTTGAGAGCCAAGATTAACCATCTTGCTTGAAGAGTCTTTCAGAAGCCCTCAGGCCCATCAAGCTCCCTTGCTCCATGTTCTGAAAGGGTTCTGCCCTTCACAATTCCCCATACTCATCCAATGTATACTCTGACAGGCTCCTCCTCCCACAAGTGCTTGGGACCATGGAAAACACAGTGCCTGGCATAAACAGGTGCTCGATAGATGCTCACTGGATAGACGGGTGGGTGGGTGGATAGATGGATGGATGGGTGGGTGGATGGACAGACAGACGGACGGACGGACGGATGGATGGATAGATGAATGGGTGGGTGGGTGAGTGGGTGGATGGATGGATGGACGGATGGATGGATGGATAGATGGACGGACGGACGGACGGATGGATGGAAAGATGGATAGATGAATGGGTGGGTGAGTGGACAGATGGATGGTCTGAAAATTCAGATGAGAACATAAGACAGAAGATACTGCATTAAAGAAAACACAAGCATGCATAAAAATAACAGTAAACAACCTCAATGGAATTACTGGGAATTTGGTTTTACTATGCCAAATCCATATAAGCTTGCTAAAAAAGAGGCAGGTCCAACAATGAGGGAATTTTATTGCTGCCTGAATGTCAATAAGAAAAGGCATTTACCAGCTGCTGGCTGACTCAGAGTTCCATAGTTTTATTTTGAACTTATCCTCTATTTTTAAAACTGACTTGAGTTTTGCCTCTGGCTAGCTACAGCCCATGTCTTCTTAAACCTCAGCATTCCTTAAGCTCCTCTCTATAGCCTAACCCCTAAACTAGTCCCAGTCCCCGTCACTCCAGCCTGCTGTCTGTATAAACCATCAAAACACCTCAGAGGCTGCACTGCCTCCATGCTCAAGTTACATGGCCAAGAGATAGCTCGCACGTCTGCAAGTAAAACAAAACTCCTGTGTCAGGGAGTAAATGCAGAGATAAATATGTTAAAACCATGACCTCAACATGGGGAGACAGGTTCCCTGGGGAACCAGTATAAACTTCTTTACTTTTATTTTAATTATGTGGTGGGAGGTTGAGATGCCTTGGAAGCCTGAGGTGTTAGATCCATGGAGTAGTGTCATGAGAGGCCAGCCACAGGTGGTTGGAACTGAATTTGGGTCCTTTGCGAGAGCAGTAGGTACTCTCCATTACTGAGTTATCTCTTCAATCCTAGGTATAAACTTCTTACAGACAGCACGAATCATATCTTTTGTCCTTTTCTCAATAGAAAGAATCAAAATCACAGCTCGGAAAGACAAGAACACTACATACCACTTTTTACTCTTTCGATTATGAACAGTAATATCTAGTGGTAACCAATAAGTACAATAAAAGGTAGGGGTACTATACAGCAAATATCCATCCGTTTATCATTTGAACAAAATGGTGTTGGGTGAGGAGCCCCTACTGAGTTTTTCTGGATGGGTATTTGCGAAGCAGGTAAAGAATGTGTCAGAAGAATACAACAAAGGCACAGGGGGAAGCTCAGCTAGGCTCCTTCCGGGAGATTACAAAGTACCTCAAGACTTGTGGAGCAGAGAGAAAGCCGGGTAGGAAAAGACCTAAGTCACAGGGCCTTCTCCCAAGCTAAGGAGCTGACCTTCATCTTGCAGCTGACTATGCCATTCTAGGGGTGGTGGCTAACATTCACTAAGAATGGTCCAAGCATTGGTCTAATGCTTGCACAACACATAATCATTGCAAGGCTTGTGAACTATGTTTCTTTATGCTCTTTCTAGAGGGAAACTAAAGGCTATGGAAGAGATGAGCTGTTGAAGGATTCTGAGCAAAAGTACTGTGTATATATGTATAAATAATATTTTCCTGAAAGTCTCCCTGTGTAGTTCAAGGCTAGCCTGGCCTTCAGAGCAAGTTTCAGGAGAGTCAGGACTGTTACACAGAGAAATCCTGTCTTGGTGGGGGGGAAAGGAGGCGGGGAGTCAGTCTTACTACCTAGCTCAAGAGCCTGCAGCAATACAGCTGTTAATATTATAAGGATACTGAGAATTTGAGAGAAGAGGGCAGGGCACAGAATTGTGCTTGGAGTGGCTATACACTGTCAGCAGTTGTTTTTTAAGTAATGCATATTAAATGCAACCCCAGTGCTAACATATGTATACAAATTATCTACACAATTTACAGTACAAATGCATTATGAAACAAAAATCCTTTAGCAGAGCACATAAGCTCTAGTGTTGCAATAGCTCACACTCGGGCTATGCATTCCCTGCTCACTGGTCTGTGTAGACAATGAGTATGGCACTGGGTGTGAAACTGCTGGAAGCCTCCATCTACTGTCCTATAAAATCAGAGTGCCACTTTCCTTACAGCACTGCAAATTACAAGAAATCCAGTATATATGAATGTCCGTTGGCACAGCTCCAGAGTTCTCACCCCACGTTCTACCTTTTCCCTACACCTGCTCAGCATCACTTCCATCACTTCCTCCCGTTTAGAGTAACAAGGTTCTGTTCATGTGATGAAGACATGGAGATGCAGTTGAGTTGGTGGCAAGTAGCCTCAGAGTTCCCTGGAGGTATGTGCAAGCATTCACACTTGCCTCTATCCCAAGCTGAAGCCACAAAGGGACAGAAATGCATATCACAGCCCCTGCAGCTCATCCAGTCATTCTATGCAGCTTGGATGGGGTTACCTATCCTCATCAAAAGCACATTAAACCACCATTCACTTTCTTTCTAGTAAGGCACAGAACTTTCACCTATAATTTAAGAACAGGACATTTCTTTAAAAGAGCAGTCATTCTACACAACAAATCACTACTTAGCAGCTAATGACGGTTGCCTCCAAAGCAGGGACTAAGTTGCAGTTATGCTAGCAATAGCAACTGCAAATACAGACCAGTGTGAAGGAATTCTTATGTGTATCTCCAGCCTCCTTGAACAATTAACTTGGTTCTGGTGGTAAGGAAAAGCAATGAGAGCCTGACTCAATGCCCAATGTCCACTGAAGGAAAGAAAATGTTAAAGGCAAGAAACAGGTTCAATAGTATGCCTGTAGAACAAACAGTACCTCTGCCTTGGAGGTTAAAACAGAGATTTTTTTTTCACTCTCTTAGTAGAGTACAATATCGATCCAGAGGTTTTAATGAAGTACAGTTAAAATTTAAACTCTACTTCCATCGTTACTCTATAAAAATAAATTCCTGTACATCTTGAAACTCCCGGTACCTGAAAACCACATGCACAAAATAAGCACATACACAGCTTGGTGTTCATTTCTAAAACAAGTCATAATTTAACTGAACAAAGTGACAGGGAAAGGCTACAAAAATGCCTTGCCTTTCAAGACGCACACAATCCACTGCTGCGCCCTGGCGGCTAAAGGAAAAATAACACAAGCCAAAGGTTTCAAGAATTTAAAGTTTTAGCTTACTATGAAGTTCTTTGCTAAAAGGGGAGTGGGGAGAAGGTTCACCACAACCAGATCACAACTCATCTTCACAGAACATGTAGTTTGAGAAAGATGCTGGAAGCCAGAGAAAATTCTAGAAAGAGAAGCTGAAACTGCAGCTCAGTGGAACCATGCTTACTTAGCCTGCTTAAAGCCCCTAGTACTAGTTTCTAGATAGGGACATTTAAAGTGGACTCCACCTGAGCTTACTCTGTAACTCTTTGTCAGTAGAAACCCTAAAACACATGTCAACCGAATGTCGATCCCACATGGAGTCATGTAACTGCTGACTCCATCAGCTGCAAAATATTCGGCAAGAGTAAAAACTTTCAGAATATACAGTGAACAAAAATAACAGTAATTGGAGGTACTCATATCTACTGCATGACATAACTTCCCTGAAGTTTTAGTATTAAACACTTAAACACGCGTGCACTTCGTCAAGTGTGCTACCAAGCCGTCCCATGCATTGGCTCAGTCAATTGGTGTTTTTACTGTATATACAAAATTTTCTGCTCTTAGAAATGCAATGACTTAATTAGGAAAAACAGAGACGCAATATTTTCCTGTTATTTTTCAGTAAGAATCAAATTATTTTATCTTTGGAATGTATTGCTTCCAATGAGAGTTTTTAAAACTCAATTGCTGGCTCATTTCATAAACCATTAGACAATGCATTTTCCTTATGGCCAAGGATGTTGAACATTTTAAAAATATTGGGGCTGGAGAGATGGCTCAGAGGTTAAGAGCATTGCCTGCTCTTCCAAAGGTCCTGAGTTCAATTCCCAGCAACCACATGGTGGCTCACAACCATCTGTAATGGGGTCTGGTGCCCTCTTCTGGCCTGCAGGCATACACACAGACAGAATATTGTATACCTAATAAATAAATAAATATTTAAAAAAAAAAGAAAAAATATTTTCAGCCATTTGGATGTTATCTTTTGAAAATTCACCTAGTTCCATATCCTATTTTTAATAGGGTTTTTTGTGACATTTCTTTGTAGTTTAGATACTAACCCTGTCAAATGTTAACTAGAATATTTTTTCCCATTCTGTAGGCTGCCCCTTGTACTCAAGCTTTAGTATCAAGAGGTCCATGTATTTTTATTGGTCTTAATGCCTGCATTGTTGAGGTCCCATTAAAAAGTCCTTTCCTTGGCCAATGAGTCCAAATGTATTCCCTAGAGTATCAGATCTTAAGTCCTTTAGCTTTGTGCGCTTGTTGATCTTAATGTCTATGCTGTCGAGGGTCCTGTTCAGAAAAATCCTTTCTTGTGCCAATGAATTCTAAAGTATTCTCTAGGGCATTGAGTCTTACATTGAAGTTCTTGATACATCTGGAGTTGCATTTTGTGCAAGGTGAGAGACAAGATCATTTGTTTTTCTATGTGTAACTATCTGGTTTGACCTTCATCAAGGTCAAACCAGATATGTGTATTATAGTCTAAATGCACTACATGCTAAATGTACTTTGTATTAAACTGACTCCTAATGCTTCGCCATCACATCCACAGATTAATGCCTCAACCCACATCAGACATGCTTCTATTTGTGGTACATGGTAATTAACAGAGACAAGTAGTCAAGGTACAGAGAACAAGAGAATGCAGAATGCTCTCTCAACAGAACATGTGTACTATACCCCTTCACTGTCAACTTTCCTCAACCCAAGATCTGTGAGACCTGGGATTTGAGGACCGGAAAGAATGGGGTGGACTAGTCTAATGTAGACAACTTCACTTCAGTCTCAATGCACTTTTATACATTAGTGTATAAAATTACTCTTTCCCAGAACTTTCTCAGGACAAAGTAAAACACAGTTGTCAGGCTTGTACTACAGATTATATCCGACATAGTATAAAAGGCAAACCATATCCAGATTCAGGGTACACTGACCAGATTGGGTTCTATAGCTATGTTCTGGCATCCAACAATAATAAACATCTTAGAAAATGAATGCAAGTATTTGTCACAAAAGGCATGAAATCACATCCAGAACAATCCAGGAAACAAAATGCACTTGAGGTTAAAAGGCCCTCTGCTTTTTTCCTGGATCCTCTCTTGGTATGGGAGGTCCTTTTGTCTGTGTGTTTTTATTGGTTAATGAATAAAGAACTGGCTTGGCCTATAACATGAGAGGAAGAAGGGTGGAGTCAGAGAGAGGCCATGGAGCCCCAGGAGAGACGCTAAAAACTTTACCCTGTAAGCCACAGCCACATGGTGATATACAGATTAATAAAAATGGGTTAAATTAATATAACAGCTAATAAGAAGCTAGAGCTAATGGGCCAAACAGTGATTTAATTAATAGTTTCTGTGTGATTGATTCGGGTCTAAGCTAGCCAGGCAGGAAACCAACAAGCAGTCCTCCCCCAACACTCTCTCAGTTCCCCAAGGCACTGTTTGCATCATTCCTTTGACTGCATTCCAACACCTTCCTTCCAAGGCTTGAGGACTATTCTTGAGATGGGGCAGAAAGTGTAGAGGAAGTGAAAACTACAAAGAAACCATGTTTTCTGGACGCAGCAGGGCAGTATGAGTTACAAACTCACAGTAGTTATTACAGCATGCAACACCAGATCAAATCCCAACTTGGAAAGGAGGTGGGCAATAACCCCACTCATAGAGGTGCTATTTGCAATTGAAAGCTACTGGGAGAGGAAGAGTCCATGTTATTAAAAGTGTAGCCCCTGGTAAGTCACATACACTACAGTGAAAAGAGACCGCATCCAAACTACACAGGCAGCACAAGTGGACTTGATGGGTTTTGTTTTTGAAGAGAAAAAATACACAAAGTCAGGCAAGAGGGATAAATCTGGGTGAACTGAAGAGAGGTAAACTTGATCAAAATGTGTGCAAATTTCTAATAAAAATTTTTTTTAATAATAGATGGTTTGGCTTGGGATTAGGACAGAATTTCTAGTAACTCCCAAAAGAGTACTAAATATACTTCTAACATTTTCTATAATGTATTTATATAGAACAATATTCTCAGCAGTAATTACAAAACCAAAATTATCAACCCTGAAATGCACTGTGTACTGCAGTATCAAATACTCAACAAAGAGTAATTATTTGGGGGAGGAGATTGAGACTGGGTTTCTTAGTTTAACAGCCTGGCTGTTCTGGAACTCTCTTTGTAGACTAGGCTGGCCTCGAACTCAGAGATCTGAGGGTCTGTCTCTGCATCCCCAGTCAACCACCAACTATCCCCAAGTCCTGTGATTAAAGGTATGTGCCCAGTTCAAGAAATAATTCTTTATGTAAAAATAAACACACATATTCATCTTTTTAGTATACAGACTTGCTTTTACCCTTAATAAGTGGTAAGCCTGTATGTATACCAAATGATTGTTTTAAAATAAATTTATGATTTACCATCAGCAAATAACTGTATAGTGATTTTATATACCTACATACATAGGGTTGCATAAAATCTGAGTAAAGAATTGGTGCTGGAGCCAGGTGTGGGAGCATATACCTTTAATCTCAGCTTTCAGGTGGTCAAGAGGTTATCTGTGTTCAAGGCCAGCCTGGTCCACACAGAAAGTTACAGGACAGCCAGCATGACACAGAGAAACCTTGTCTCAAAACAAACAAAAAAAACAGGTCAAGAAGTAGTTTTAAAAGCCCTGTTTTGAAACCAGGACAGATCTGTGCACTGGAAGGAGGGGGGATATAAATGTATCTGCCTATATCATTTTTTATTATAGACAGATGTTCCCAATTTCTCACATTCAGTTGCTGTAGGAACTTGGGCATGGCCACTTATACTATAAAGCAGGCACTTGCTCTCTCTCCCGGCTGCTGGATTCAGTTTCTGTTTCCCATTCGTGCAGAGGACTGTGATCTGTAAGTCTACCCCTAAATAAATAATCCTCTATTATACTCAAGTCTGAGCTAGTGTAGGATCATTTTTTAGCATCCATCTTCATTCAGTTTTAAAGGAAACGCATTTAAGTTGTGTGTGTGTGTGTATATGTGTGCACGCACACAGAGACTGGAATCATGTACACTTATTTTCAAACAAAAGTTATCATACATTTATTTATTAAGACATTGCTGCTAATTTTAAGCATGGATTCCACAAGTTATTATCCATGTACTATCACACACACTGGGAAATTTCTGGGAAGATATACTGAGATGGGTTCAACTGGACCTGGAAAATAGAAAAAAATTATACAGATGATTTATAACTGCTCATCACAAGCAATGTGTACTATCATTACATTTTTGAGAGGCAAGATAGTTGCAACGCATTCTTTTTCTGGTTACACTGCTCAAAATTCTATCCTTTTCTCTAATTAAATCTTATCTGTAGCTTCTTCAACACTCATAATTCTAAGAAAGCAACACAGTCAACTATGGCAAAAGAGAAATCGCAAATCTCAGTGTCAGGAACACCCACATGTCAAGTCCAAGATGTAGCTATATAGGAAACATACTTTTTAAAAAACTGGCCAGCAAAAATCTCTTAGCCAGTCATTCTTGAGCTTTATGCATAGGCCAAGCCCATGTCAAAGAATTTTAAAGGTCACACAAACTGTAACTCTGTTCATTCTTCTCTGAGAGGCTTATTCTGTTTTGTAGGTTGCATGCTAGTAATTAGTTTTGATGACAATTACTGGAGGCAGACCATGTGATTGGGATTAGTAAATTCCAAGGAAGGTTCAGGTCATTTGACCAGCTCCTGATCTATTTGCACCCAACTCCCCTAAACTGAGGATATAGAGCTGACCTAGGGGCAGAGAAACAGAGCTAGGTCAGTATGGTACCTCTACCAAAAGACATCAGTGGTAGAACCCTAAAATCCATGGTATTTATTTTAAAAGAGAATTTTCTTACTTCAAAAACAATCTTTAGAAATCTGAGTAATGGTGCAACCTGAAAAAGAAAAGATAACTTTTTAATTACCACAGAACAGTTCAATCTGATCATGGGGCAGCACTCAGGTGAATGGGATGGGGGAGAATTCCAGTCATGCTCAACGAGCACATGCGCTTAGATCCCTACATACATAACTACTATGATGGCTCCAGAGGACTGACAAGATTCCTCACCAGTTACACTAAATAAAAGTGTTGTCATTCCAAGTCACTAGCACAGCCAGGAGTTTCATTCTAGAGCACAATGAGAAAAACAAGATGGCTTCTGGGGCTTAAAGAACTGTTCAGTTCTAAAAAACCAAAATAGCTCTCAAAGAGCTACTCTGTTTAGTAAAGTCTGTACTTGATCCTAAACTAATCTGAAATGAGACTGACAAAATTACCCTAGTATATCTCGTTTTCCTTTCAAAGCAGTAGCAGTTAATCCATAGTCTACTATATACTCATTTCATTACTATCTTAAAAACCAATTTTCATTCCTATTTTCCTTCAGCCTGAAGCATTCCCTGGAGCATGCACACACTAACACTGGGTTCTGTGCAGCACACAACCAACACAAAGAAAGGGACTGTAAAGTCAGAGCACTCTCCCCGAAGAACCACCTGCCGGCCTGTACCTTTTAGCAATGATGCAAATAAATCTTGCTTGTGACTACTTTAAAGACAAGTTGGGAAAAAAAAGAAAAAGAAAACGAAAAGAAACCTGGATAGATAATTTTTTGCTATCTTTGTGGCTCACACCCTTATTTATAGCTTCATTTTTAAAACGCAGTTTATCATGTACCTAGATAATACCTACCGATACAACAGGGCCTTGCCTCGCTCATTCCCCAAGGCAAAGTATCCACCTCTGGGAGAAAAATCCATGGTTTGAACACGAGAAATAGCACTCTTTTTAAAAACCGGAAAGTTAGAAAATACTGTACAGGAAGGTAGATGAACCTGCAGATTATAAAAATCCTTAAATTACAAAAACTAGAAACTACCTTTCTTAAATTTTTCATTTCATTCTATTCTGATATAAAGCACACTCTGACTGTGCCATATTTGGAAGCACTGTTCCATAAATGCAGCCAAGCAGTCCATAACTAGTTCTGTGTGAGCCTGTGTCACACAGGCTCAAGTGTGCGAGTGTGAGCGGTTTGCATGGAGGTCAGATAATAACCTGGGGTGTCAGTGTCAGTCACTGCCTTCTACCTTCAGGGAGACAGTCTCTTACCCACAGATTCTCCTGCATCCACTTCCCATCTCACACTGAGAGTCTGGAATGAGCGGGGGGGGGGGGGGGTGGTAATGAATTCGGTCTTCACACTTGAATGGCAAAAACTTTATTCACCAAGTCTCTAACTTTGTTCCTTGAAAAGATTTTACTCACTGAGTCGTCTAATTTTGTTTAAGTTTTTCATCATTGGGAAATTTTGGGGATTTTTTTTCTTTTTAAATTTAACAGTACACTACATTTTCTGTTTCATATGGTCACTGGTGATCTATCAGTAGCCTTTAATCCATTTTAAGTATATTTTTACATTTTTCATTTAGGTACAAATAAGTTTCTCCTCTGTCAGTAGTTCTACATAGATTTTAAGTCCTCAAGAATAGGCTATTAAATAAAATCCCTAAATAAAACAAGAAGAGACACCCAAAGCACAAATAGCAACACAAAAGCATGAACATGCAAAAGGACAGAGACATGACTTATGCTGAAAGACTGACAACTCCTCCAGTATTCTTGAACTCAAGATACCAAAACAGGGAAGATGTTTGAAAAAGATTTCAGAAGCTTACTAAGTAAAAGATGATGAGAGAGCCGGCCAGGCAGGATAGAGCACGCCTGTTAGGGTAAAAGGGCCAGTCAGATAAACACATCCTGACCCTGAAACCAGAGCCAGTGAAAAAAACCACTTTGGCCCTGAAACCAGAGCCAAAGAAACACACTCTGTCCCTGAAATCAGAGCCAATGAATGAAACACACTTTAGCCCTTAAGCCAGAGTCAAAAAAACACTTCCTGCCCCTGACCAACTGAGCATGAAACCACCCAATCCCTGAGCATGAAACCAAGCAATTCCCGAGCACGAAACCCAGCTTGTTCAAGCTCAGGGACTGAAATCTGACCAATTCCCACCCTGAAAATCTTCTCCCTGGAAGAACTCCACACCTAAGAAGTCCTATATAAACTCTGTGCTTATTCAGTTGGCAGCTGCCCTTTTCCACCCTGACAGCCACTCTCCTAGATTCCTCCATCCCAATAAATCTCTTGAAACAGTTTTGGGTGAAGAACTTCTTTCGCTAGAGCAAAGCAGAATCTCTGCTGAGAAACTCCCTAGTGGAGTGGAGCAGAGAATCAACGGACACCTCTGCTGAGAGACTCCTTTGCAGAGTGGAGCAGAGCTCAGCTCTAACAGTTCTCTCAGAGAGAAGCAGGATTGTCACAACCTGCAGGAAGAACATCCCCCACTGGAACACAGCTTCAAGCATAGCCTGACTTCCCTACACTCATCCAGGATACCTTCCTTTCACAGCTGTAGGCATAGCCTGCCTTCTGACAGTCAGGGCACCTTTCTCTCAAGAGCTCTAACACTTACAAGACCTTTAACCATAGCAATACTAAAGGAGATCTCCTTGAGCTTGAAGCCAGCCAAGGCTACATGATATGGTAAGATCCTTCCTGTTTCAAAAACAAAAAAAAAAAAAAAGAAAAAAAAAGGCAGAAAAGTATCACCAACAGATTTAGCCAAATAAAAGAAAAATATCAGAAGTGGAGGACAAGGTTGACAAAACACTACACTCAGACATCTATAAAGAAAAATAAGTACAACAATAACACTCAAGAACTCAGATACAGGGGCTGGAGAGTTGGCTTAGTGGTAAAAAGCATTGTCT
This sequence comes from Ondatra zibethicus, assembly GCA_004026605.1. NCBI lineage: Eukaryota > Metazoa > Chordata > Mammalia > Rodentia > Cricetidae > Ondatra > Ondatra zibethicus. The sequence continues at coordinate 78,273 of PVIU01008735.1, forward strand.
ATTCTTGCAGAGCACCTCGTTTCAGTTCCCAGCACCAATATGATGGTTCACAACCATCAGCAACTCGGGTTCCAGAGGACTGATACCCTCTTTTGACCCTCATGGTCACCAGGCATGCATATGGAACATACATGCAGGCAAAACATTCATACACATAAAAATTTTTAAAAGAATTCAGGTATGAGCCTAGCAGTGATGGAGCACACCTTTTACACCAGGCGCTTGGGAGGCCGAGGCAGGTGGATCTCTGTGAGTACAAGGACAGCCTTGTTTACAGAGTGAGTTCCAGGACAGCCAGGGTTACATAGAAAAACCCTGTCTCAAAAAACAAAACAAACAAAAAGAATTCAGATATTATCAAGAGGGCAAACCTAAAATCCCAGGCAGGGAGAAGAAGCCAAGGGTAAAACTCAGCACAAAGTCTCTATCAAACAGACATGAGGCAGGAAGAGTACTAGCTGGGAAGAAAGGGTTCCCGGCAGGCCATCGAAATCAAAGAAGGTAATGGGGGTGTGGTTAGGATAAAAAGTGGAAGGAACACTACACACAGAGGAAGAAGAATGTCTCAATCATAAGAGCACAGCAAAGAAGAAATCTAAGAAAGAAACCATCCATCATATCCAACACAGGGAAAAAAGAAAAAAGAACAATCCAAACCAAATAACTAATAAGCCACAAGAATTAATAAGTGATTTGAGAATCATCTAAAAGAGACAATCATACACCAAATTCTAACATACCCCACAAACAATAGTGACACTGCTCTACAACTAGGGGTGTCCAACCTTGGCATTGCACCAAGCCACTTTCATCTACAAAGTGTTGGGTCTTACAGGTAGCTATCCTTGGACACATGAGGCCGGCCCATGGGCTGTGGGTAGATATACCTGCATAACACAGGCAGGAGTTTAGCCTCTTCTTCACCCTGTCAAATAAGCCCTGTACAGTTGCATTACAAGAATATAGAATCTAAGCAAGGTAATGATGGTGCATGCCTGTAACCCCTGCATTTGTGAGGTAGAGGCAAGAGGATCAGGAATTCAAGGCTAGCCTGTGCTACATGTAACCATGCCTCAGCAAAAGAAAAAGAATATAAAATCTAAAATTGTGATTCTGTCTTTTACTAACTGTAAATCCTCTGAAAGGCTATGATCAACACAAAATTGTTTTGAAGAGTTCTTTGTAAATTTTTATAAGATATATACTATTATCTAAGTTCATACTCAATAAAATATATGTAAGGCTATTTGCTGAGGGATCAAAATAAAAATTAGCCTTTGTAAAACACAAACTGTTGGTTTACACGTAACAGTAGCATAACACAATATTGCTACTCAAAGTTGGACAGAATCTGTATATCTGATTCTAAAGTGCAAATAATTGTTACATGAAGAAATTGGTTCTGAAGAATAGAAAACTTACAGAAAACAAGAGTAGCATTTAAATTGAACTCTAAGGCTGAACCAAAAAGAGTTAATGTGGTCCTGAGGCCAGTATTTTCAGGAAGACCTTCCAACAGTGGCCCTTGGGTAATGTCTAGGTAAACAGTATCCTACTTTCTATGAATGATAAGGATAGTACACTTGGGCAAGATAGCCCAAATCAGTTGTGTAAATGAAGTCATTTATGCCTAATATCTGGCTTTACTCTGGGCACTTAGAATTTAGCAAATGCTAGGCAGAGGATGCCCACATGAACCATCAACCAAACCTCTGGGTATTGAGTCTCTAATGAGTCTTATAGGTAGGAAACACTTGGTGTGCAGTCACACCACACTGCTGGAGGTATTACATGTATCTTGTGCAACTCTATACTGGGAAGGGACTCCCAGGCTGCTCCATGCTTTACCTGTGTAGCTCTTCCCTTTGCTGATTCTGCTTAGTATCCTATGGCTGTAATAAATCTTAGCCATAATAAAGACAAGTACTGGATACTGTGTCTTTCCATTAAATCATCAAACCTGAGGGTGGCCTAAGACATTCTTGACACAGGTATTCATAATCCCTGTCTACCTTTCTGAACTGTGGCACCTTATGTCAATTCAACTTACTTTCAAAATCTAAGAACTGCCTCCACTCCACTGTAGCTACAGGCTTTTAGAAAATAATAAAAGAAACTACAGATGAATGAAATGTTTTCCTTAAATATGCTCCTTAATCTATGTGCTAGACAAAATCTCTAAAAATGAGGATCATATCTTAAGAAATGCTAACAATGGACAGCTCAGAATTTCCGATAAGACATACTATGCAAAATCTGGTGGGCTACTGTGCAATAATGCAACAACCAAACCCAAAAGTTCCCAACTAATAATTTCTACAAAACAGAACTGAAATGACTTAACTTTTTAGCATTTTGTTGCTGTTGTTTTTGGCTTTTTAAGACAAGGTTTTCATGCATACCAGCTTTCAACTCACAATGTAGTCAAGTATGACCTTGATTATGGGCATGTGTCACCACCCTGGATTTGTTTTGGTGCTGGGGATTGAACTCAGGGCCTCATGTATTCTGGGCAAGCACTCTACCAACTAAGCCCCACCTCCAGCCCAGAAATCACTCTTTAAAATAATCCAATTGCACTTTCCTGTCATCACTCACTGTTTCAACATGAAATTTTAAATTATCACGATAAAGGGGAGGGGGTAAAAGGAGTTATTACCAATCTGATAGCTTCTTTCATTTTTCTTGAAGCCAATGCCAAGATTTCTGTAGTGGGATTGAAGGTCAAGGAAGTGACACCAGTGACCAGGTTCATTATAGCTTTTATTGGCTTTG